>MAVT02001091.1:0-16727 GCA_001702395.2 Diaporthe helianthi | reverse complement strand
TTTATAGAATTTAAAACTTTAATTTAATACTTAGTATTATAAGTAAAAAGCTCTGTAATATAGATTTTTATTTATATTTATAAATTTCTAATATTCTTAATATTAGAAGTTAATATTAATAAGTTTAAAATATTTATTATTTAATTAAATAAGGCTTATTTAATAATCCTCTTATTATATTTATATTTTCTTTCTAAAATAAAATATTTTAAAGTAAAAGAACTTTCTTTTATAAGAAACTCGTATATATAAAAGGGTCGGTGTAAGGGTGTTGATTTAAGTATATATAGTCTATAATGACTCCTTTACAATACTATACAACGATAGACTTATAATGCGGATGCATGGTCCTACGGGGTCCGCTGTAAGGTCGAGATTAGTCTAATACTAATAACCTCGCGGTTGACCTTAGCCCTTTTGAACCTTGTTAGATTTAAGGCAACATGATCGCAGAGGCTTGGGAAACGTGAGTAAAGCAGAGCCTTGTCATTACCATTAGTTCAAAGGGAAACTCGTGGACGTGCAGGGCCTGATTGCTGCCAAGAGGTCCTATGCGATGACACCCAGGCCAACAAGTAAGTAGTGCTTCCTGGGTACATATAATACTTCTAGAATATGTCGGACAAGCAATCTTTATCTGAAAAGTAAATTTGGACTAATTCCTTCACTAAGAAATGTATCTTTCCAGATCACAGTATAACAGACAAATATTCACTCGTCATCGAGCTTCTGCTCTCGTCTAGGGCAACTTTCCTTTTTATGCTTGAAAAGCGTGATGAAAATTCTATCTCTAACAGACCTAGTTACTTAAACCCGTTAGTTACTCACGCAGTTGACCTGGATAAAAAGACTGGCAACCGGTGAGCCTAAACAGCTGCCTTACTGCCCACCATGTTCAAGCACCGCTGCACAAGACCGGGACACTTCATGTTGTTGGCACGCCCCCTCATCCTCGCCTCCCCTGTTAGTAGGCGGTCACGCTGCAGGGTCTCCAAGCACTCGCGTAACGAATTGACGGCGGCGCTTTCTTCTTCTTCCTGCTCCTTAGGCACAGTGCCGAGCTCGCTCCGGGGACGGGGCTGGGCCTCGGGCTGACACCATTTGCAGTTTTCCACCATGAAGCACATTCTTCGGAGGGGGGGTTTGTTGGTGGTCCTATGTTGACGGATACTACCACTCGCCACTGCCTGTGGGCGCACAAAATGTTCTAGTTCGACACTTACCTCGCATGGACTACTATCGTCCATGGGAACATTGTGCGGTCCAGGGGTGGAAGCATTGGGGGATGGGACGGACTTATTTGGGCTCATTGTGGTGGTGGTGGCTGCTTGTCTAGTCACCCCAAGTGAGGAGAGCGGATCTTTGGTGTGGTGCCTCGTAGGATGTGTCTTCTCAGGTTACTGACAAGCTGTGTTGGTACAAGCCCTAGATGAGAGGGAAGGAGGAGAAAGACGAATGGCGTTTGGAGAATTTATATGCGCTTTCAAGTGCCAGTCGGCCATCCACACACCACAGCCTCTGACTGTCTTTGTCTTTTCCGGCGTTGCATTTCATTGTCTAATTTGTCAATGGGTTATGTTATGCTGTCAGTTTTATTTTTTCAGCCAGACAATGCTTTATCTGGCGCACCCGCGGTTCCCCCTTTGTTTCACCAGACGCTCTTCCTTTAGGTTCTGGACATCTGGAACGAGCTGGGAAGATTCTCAGGATATTGGAAACCTCAATGACCACGGAACGACTGGTATACACACCTGGGCAATGTCCGCCCCCGCCAGATGTATTTCTATGTCCCTGTCTTAATTTCAGTGGCGGATTCTTGGGTTTGACACTCGTCCGGTATTAACATAATGCACCCTAGGGTCAACTAATGTCACTGATTACAAACGAAGCTGAGGAGGGAACGGCTCTTGTGTAAATTGATATTCAAATTTTTATGATACTTAATCTTGTGGTTGAAAAGTCAAAGTCTTGCTTACCTAGGTGGGACTGGCGGCACTGCAAGACGAGGTTGCTAGCAATATGCAAGCCGACCAGTACCACCTACCTGCGCGTCAAATAGTACGACTATCAACCCTTCTATTCGATATAGTCATCTTCATGGAGGTACATATTTTTAGACTTATTACAAGAATGACGCAAAAATCAGCATGTAATAGGCATTGGGTAATAAGACCACTGTTTATATTTTTATGTTAGCTTTGTTTTCCAGTTTATTTAGGGGCAATGTTTCCTAAGATGAAACCAACATTGTCTGTCCTATGCAAATAATCAATGAACTAAAAGGAGTGATTCACTGTAACCAAAAGTGAAAGTAAGCTGTTAGGTGGAGATGTTTCAGCACAGGAGATGAAGAAAAGAAGAGGAACAAGACTAGGTTGTTTTCTCAGTCTCAGTTCCCATACTCTGTTGGCACCATGACGGTTGCGCCAGGGTGGTCGTCTTTCTGGTTCTTCCCCAGAGCACAAGGGAACCAGAAAAGATATTTGTCCTCCATAAGAATGCTCTCCTCAACAAATATAGCCTCATCTTCTAGGCTGAGGTCAGTAAGCAAGTCAACCACGTCGTAACGTGAGACTCCCCCGTTAGCTTCAAAAGCAAGCTCCGCCTGTAGTACCCTCATAAGAACATCACTAAACTCGTCCTCTTCAGCTTCAAGGCAGAACTCGACTATCCGAGAAGCAATCTTGGCCCACACTGCCACCCACGCTGGATCGAGGGAGCCAGCCGCCTCACGGAACTCAACCGTCATCCGCCTTCCGGCTACATCAATATCCCGAGCCCCGTAGGCCTTGAAGTTATAATTTGCCCGCTCACCGGTATCGATAGACAACTTGGCAACCGCCCGGGCTGCGTTTGCATACAGCTCGGGCCCGCTGAGAACAAGCAGGCCATCTAGCACTGGCATCCTTGTCAATTCGTCCAGGCGTCGAAACCTTCTGCGTGTTAGCTCTCTTCCCGTGATGATACGATAACGGCGCTGGGTCCCCTCGTCTTTGTACGCGTCTGGTCGTATAGGTGGGAATCGTCGGAGACGTGAAGGGCCTGACCACGAGTCAAGGGCAGGGAAAGATGTTGGGTTTTCCCGTAATACTAACAAGCGGTCAATCAATGCTTCAGATACTTGATTTGTAAAAGTAATATCTGGGCCATCACCCAGGGTGAAATCCTCGGTCTCCGGCCAGTATCTCTGCTCACGTCGAGCAAGGTAGCTATCTTGCCGGATGGACGGGCAAAAGGCACCAGCGAGCATACGATCTGGCGGGTGCATCTGTGACAAGGTACCGTCAGCACACCAAAGAAACTGGGTTAGGCGAAGCACAGCCAGAGGAGGTAGTCGTTGAGTTCCCAGGCCGACGTGCACGTGGAACCCAGTGGTCTCATTGACTCTCAGACGGAAACTGGTTTTGAGCAGACTTACTACGCGCTTGATTTCGGCGAACGAATTAGGGTCGTCAGCCAAAAGCGCAGGGCTGCGTAGTTCCATCCCAGCCCATTTGTAGGGGGCAAAAAGGCTCTCCCCAACTGTATAGTCTTCTCCGATGAACCATGCCGTGGGTGGGCTGGCTTGGGTGCCGATCCCTTGCAGGTCGTCGTCATACATGGAAACGCCGTGACTTCGAAGGAACTCCCTGAGGATATTTCCGACTCTGTCTACAGGCGTGGAAGAATTACTTTTGAGACCCATACCTTTTCGCGATAGGCGAATCACCTGTCTTGTGTCCATGCCTTCTGCGGGGTCTGGCTGCTCAGAATAGAGATATGGGACTACCATTTCGAGTTCAATCCCGAATGTGACTCCCAGTCCTGCGTATGATGACGATGAGTCCATTGTTTAATCCTAATTTGAATTTGATGGGATTTGTTAGCTTTGTAGCTTTGGACGTAGGAAGCTTGTGGTTCTGTTCATGTGTGTGTAGTGAGTTACGGTGTAAATGACAGCAGAATGGGAATATCTTTTATATTGATAGGCAATGAAATCGCAAGAGATATTCTTTGGACACTACCCTAGGGTACAAAGGCATTGTGGTCGCGCCTCAACCTTGGAACCGTCTTTGTCTAGTTAACCAGGTACTCAGGTGCTGCCGTTGGTACACCACCTCAGTCTTGGAGTCAAACAATGAATTGGGCGTCGATAGCCATACAGGAATTGCGAATGGAAGTACCTCTGATATCATTGTTTGACATTTGGTAGTCTCAATGCATAAGTCTTAGTTGGCTGCTGTGGCGGTTTCGTAAGGCCCCTCGCGTGATGAGGAATTTTATAATATCCAGCCGAGACGTAATAGGGGATGGTGTCCAATGAAGTCCAACCAGACAAATAAATTATAGTCTCGTTCTTACATTCATAAGAATCCCGAAGTAAATATATATTCGCGCAACCATTGAATGTAGCCCATTACGGGATAACTTATTATACTACCTAGGTAGGGGTTCTAGGTACCTTATAATAGTTACGGCGTTTTTATATCGATTGTATGCGATTTATACTACGGTAGATAACATTATATGTAATTTGTTGAAAAGGATCTATGGTCTAAACAAGTCTGGCGATCTCGAGGCCATCAGGGTATTAGGAGGAGCACGGCATGGGACTAGAAGTGGCACTTTTGTATGTACAGCAAGGAGTGAAATTGAAAATACAGTAGACGAAAAATTTATTGGCATTCTTTACATAACGCAGACTCTTTGTATGACCACCATGTGCAACCAGAACCACCTGGACACGCAATACTGAGTGAAAGCGCACACCGGAACATTACGCAAACTCCAGCTCTTCGCAGATCCAATGGAGACACATCAGGAGTCGTCCTCTGGAATATAGTGCAGCTTATCTACCCTGGGAAGCGTTGCTGTTGACCGCGATAGTGAGAGACGCAGATATTTTCGCGGCAAGGTCACTATCATCGTCGAACTTGTCCTCGTAAGTACCCTTTCCCCCCATGATCCGCGTGCCGTGCGTGTGCAGCGGCCCATCCACAAGCGCCGCGCCCGTAACGACACTGACGTTCGGAATGACGGCGCCGTAGCCGAGCCAGGTGATGCCATGGACCATCAGCAGCTCGGTCTGGGTCCGTCTCCGCCTGCTGCCGTTGCTCTGGTATGAGGCTGGCTGCGGCTGGCGGGGCTCGAGGCCTGGGTAGGTCATGTATCGCGGCTGTTGATCTTGGGGGGGCTGTACCGTGGGCTGGGTAGCTTGCTGCTGGCCCCTGCTGGACGAGGCTGGTGTCGCCGGTGGGGTGGGCAGCTGGTTAATGCCATTACCCAAAGCCCTTCGCGCAGGGGTACGCTGAGAGGATGATGCGTTACTGGCAGAGTTCATGGTGTTTAGTGTTTGCGAGAGGAGATGGTTTTCGGACCTGTTGTTTGGATACCGTGTGTTATTATGTTGATCCCTTTCTGCAAGCACTGAACTCTGGTGGTTCTGGTTATGGCGGGTACCTAGGTAGTTGTGGTCGAACAGTCATGGTGAATAAACAGAGCTTTAACACGGTGCCTTTTATGCCTTTAGATGGCCTCGTACTCAAGTCATTACGATTTGTAGTTTCTCTTCGTGAGGCCTTTGACCTGAATATGGGCATGAAAGAATATGATGTTTTACACGCAATTTTGGTTGCCATGGCCCATAATGGTTCCATGACTCTCCTTTCCCACAAAAGAGTCTTCAGCCGCATTTACAATGACATTGTTTCCTTTGTTGCTCGCAGAAAAAGAAGTTTTACCAAGACAAAGCAGATTGTTAAAGGAAACAAACCACCTCCTACTAGGTGATCGTACCCCTACCTGGGAATCATGAACAGCATGTTTTTGCCTTGGAGACGGCATCAGTAAAGTTCAATTCAGACCTGAACTCCATGGCGAGTGAGATAGCGGCACTGGGCATTTTCTCAGTGTCCCCATGGCTGCGTTTACTCGTCCCACGGGGTGTTTCCGACTACACCTGGGCAATCCAAAGGGCTCCAGTGCAATGCCACAATAGCCACTGACCTTCTGATCTTTTAGAGCGGAAGATGTTACAATTTTCCTAGATAGCCTGTCAATAGAAGTGAGGTCCGTAGCACATGCAGCAAGGCTGTGACGGAGGCCATACACTAGTAACACTACACTCCGTGTGCTCAGTGTAACTAGGTTGTGCACTGCGCCCATTATACTGTAAGTGTTTTAAAAGTCCACAACTACATCACACTAAAGAGCCCAATGGGTGTAGTGTTGTTAGTGTACCAGGTGGTCAACCTGGTCGGCACCTGGGGGTTATAACAAAACTTGAGAAGTACCCTAGGGTACAGAGCAAGCCGTGACGGCCAGAACAATTGGTTCGGCACAGTAGCCCGCTCAACAGTTTGGGGACAGCCTCAGCAGGGCCCAGCTTTGTGGCTTGCGTCTTGTCTTTCAGACTTGCGTGTACTGTATGTACCACAACAACGAGGCTGCGGAACTGGATGTTTGGAAGTAGTGGAATGCAAGCTCTGAAGTTATGCGTGGACGGGCATGGCCAGTCAAAGTCATCCGGGCAAAGAAAGGCCTAGCCTGTCATTTCCTCCATCTCCTCCGTCTTCTGGTTGGTCGGATCGATGCTGGTACCTCCCGTTTGTGAAGGCACTCGGCGCCCGGCTCAGGGGATCAAAGATCATGCGCCACTGCAGACAGGCGCTGACACGCATTGCGAACAAGACAAACGTGCTCAGGGAGATGGCAGTGAACCTGCTGAACCTTGTACGAATCGGGGTTCCGGTTTCCAGACCATGTTTCGAATCTTGATGCCAAGCCACAGCAGCACCATGTCTGGGGTAGTTCACTTTAACTACCTCGGGCAACTCAGCCGAACCGCCCGGGTTTCTTTCTTGCCTTGTTTCAGCTTTAGGTATGGGACAAGCTTAAATGTTATTTAAAACCGTCTGGTGCGCTTGGCACCCACCTGCATGATCTGCCAAACATGAGGCTCAGCGCGGTTTAACGGGGTGTTCATGTGTTTCTGTCTGCGGGCATTTTACATTCACCGCATTGCGATTGGATCAGGGAATTAGCCCTCGAGAAAAGTCAAACCCACATTGGCTCGGGACAGCCGGGACAGTCCGCAGACGAGCCCACAATTGAGTAGACCTGATCTATTAACATTTGAACCTGATATATAACCAGACGCCATGACCTGAAGCATGGGTTGAAGTAGCACTGATGGTCGTTAATCTACGTTGATCGACGCGAGATCTACAGTCTAGCCGGGCGAAGCTTACATCACTTACACTCTTTTCTTTACCACTATCTTCTTCAACGCTGACTGCACGATGTATTACTCCACCTCTGCTTACAACTATTATGTGTTATCCCTTCTTTTAATATCCACAACAGATGGCCATGTTGTCCGAAGACAGGCGCCCCCGGCCGCCGGGACTGTCACCTTTGTCCCTTGCCCTACGATAGACCCCTTCCTACCTCAGGACGCCGCCCTGGGTCTGCAATGTGCCAACCTGTCGGTGCCAATGATCCACGACCAGCCGGGCGGCGAGCAGGTTCAGCTGAGCATCGTCAAGATGCCTGCAAAGGGCCAGCGCATCGGCAACCTTTTCATCAACCCAGGCGGGCCTGGTGCCCCGGCGTCGACGCAGATCCTGGGTTTCGCTACTGGCGACCTTCCTATCGGGAAAGCGATGTCGGATAGTTTCGACATCATTGCTATGGATCCGCGCGGTGTGGGCATGAGCACCCCCTCGAGGTGTGACCTAGCGATAGCGAACGAGCCGACCGAGTTTGATGTCACTACCGAAGCTGGACTTCAGCAGCAGATTGAATACAGCCAGAAGCTGGGAGGGAGCTGCAAGGCTCTAATGGGCACACTGTTTGACAACATGGACACAATCGCAGTGGCAAAGGATATGGAACTTGTCCGCGTGGGTGAGTTGAAGATCAACAAGGTCCCTTAGTACACTACATGGTGGTGACATTGGGCGTCGAGACGAGACTGACCTTTCAAAGCCATCGGCGACGAGCCCATGAGCTACTTTGGCCAGTCATATGGAACGCAGCTCGGGGCCCAGTACGCCCAGCTGTTCCCCAGCAAGGTGCGAGCGATGGCCCTGGACGGCGTCCTTCAGCACACAGGTGACTACGCCTCCAACGTCTTGATCCAGACCAAGGCCGTGGACGGGGCCATCCAGGAGTTCTTCAACCGGTGCGAGAAGAACACGACAGACTGCGGGCCGCAGCGGGCACAGATGCGCCAGCTGTGGGCCGACATTGTAGCCAAGGCCGACACGGGCACGCTCCAGGCGCCCGGGTGCGACGACACGAAGCAGACGGGCTGCTTCCGCAACGTCTCGACCCAGGACCTCCTCGGCAGGGCACGGGGGCTGACGGGGTCGACGGGCGGACAGCGGCGGCTGGCCCGCATCCTGACGCTGGCGGGCACGGGCAACGAATCCTTTGCCAACGCCTTTGCCCCGGGCCTGCTGAGCGGCAACGTCTTTAGCGACTCGTCGTCCTTCTCCATCACCAACGTGCAGTGCCAGGACGGCCACTTTGTAGACGCCACCCTCGCCCCCTCGCCGCTGGGCCAGATGCAGGAGCTGGCCGCCATGACGCGCAAAGCCACCGTCACGCCCGGCATGGGCGAGTTCTTCCGCCGCACCATCACCTGCACCGGCTGGCCCGTCAATATCACCAACCCGCGCCAGGCGCTCGACGTAAAGGGCACGCAGAACCCGGTGTTGCTTGTGCACACGACGTTTGACCCGGCCACGAGCCCCGAGTATGCGCAGGGGATGCTTAAGGAGATCCAGGGCAGCGTGCTGTTGGTCAGGGATGGGCTGGGCCACACCAGCTATTTTAGTAATGGGGAGACTGCGAGAGCGATGGATGCGTATCTTGTTAATCTTACCATGCCAGCGGTTGGGACGGTGTTGGCTACTTAATACTGTATATTAGTACGTGGCTTTGTTCTTAATCCGTACAACGTAACACCCCGGAGGCGTACGGTGTATATTAGTACATTATGGAATAATACGATTTCATCTTAGATATGACACCTGGAGAGGAACTGATATTCATTGTGACCGAATGTAACGGTAAACAACCGAAGGATAATTATTATCGTCTGCCCTTGACAAACTCACATGCAACTTTCCCAAACTTGTTGTGTGAAATGATTGGTGAATCGCCAGAAAACATTGAGACCAAGAAAGTGAATATACCGAAACGGAAGGTCAGATAGATGTGTGCTGCGGTCACTGGTCAGCCATGGCCGAGATGTCCATCAAGTGCGGAATATTTCCAGATGCCCACATATATCCGACAATTACAATACCACCCCGTCTCAGTGGCCCACGGGGAACAATGGCGGGGAAATAACGGGGTCTTTCCCCATACTTTGCGGGAACTTGAAGTAATTTTTGAAAGAGGAACAACCCACATGTATCCGACCATGACGAAACCCGCCCAAAGATGGCAGTACTGTGCAAACCGTGTAAAAGTATCGACTCAGTGAGCAGTTAATAATCTAGGTAATCACATGGGATCCAATAATTCCAAGCACTGATTACACACAACTTTGAATGCATGATTCGCTGCCGTCTTCCGTCTTCCGCCGTCAGCCGCAACCAACCATGACCAAAGCCGTTGCGCGGCATTGCAGCCGCGGCTTTATTCCGAATGAGGAATGTCGCGGTCGGCCCGGCGAGCTTGGGCTTCCCCGGCCTAAACCGGCCCCAGTGAGAGCTAGCAGCTCGGCCTTTGCGGTGGCATGCTGCGGGTAAGAAGTTTAGGAATACTGCTGATCCTTGGGAGGAGGGTGCTCGAGCTTGTACCCCTGGCCCGCGTCCAGCCGAGCCGGTCTGAGATCTTGATCTGAGCTGGTCTTGGGCGAGAGGGGAGGTGGTCGGCGAGGGTGTTAACAAAGGAGAGGGGATGCTCTCTCTTGGGTCTCGGTTCAATGTTTTAATAACATTGCTCTTCTGCTTTTTCGTCACAGTTGTCCTGAAATTTGACTTCTCAACGTCGTGACGGTGCAACAAGGATCGCAGGTGGTGTGAACTGGAGTCTAACCCACAACACAGACCAATATGGCTGACTTCTCACTCTCCCACATCAGCATGTGGCTCGGCTTATTAGCCGGCGTCGGAATTCTCTACGTGAGTGTTCAATGAACCCCAAGGAAAATCGTAAGAAAACGTAGAGGAATCAGAGGGGCCATACCCGACTTACACTGACTGACACGTCCAAATAGACAACATGCATCGTCGTCTATCGCCTCTACTTCCACCCATTGGCCAAGCACCCAGGCCCATTCCTGGCCAAGATTACCGACGCATACATGCTATGGCACAGCTACAAGGGCGACCGGCACCTGGAGCTGTGGCGCATGCACCAGAGATACGGACGGGTCGTCCGCTGGGGGCCCGACTCGCTGTCCTTCAACTCGTCGACGGCGCTCAAGGACGTCTACGGCTTCCGTGGCAACGTGCGCAAGTCTGCCTTTTACGACGCCTTTGTCCACCCGGCGCCAAACACGCACAACTGCCGTGACAAGGAGCTGCACGCCCGCAAGCGCAGGGTCATGGCACACGCCTTCAGCGACGGGGGCATCAAGGAGATGGAGAGGTACATCCTCGCCAACATCCGCACCTTTTGCGAGCAGATCGGTAGCCAGGCGGCGGGCAGCACGGATGCCAAGGGCTGGACCACGGCAAGGTGCATGTCGGACTGGTTCGGATACCTGGCCATGGATATCCTGGGTGACTTGTGCTTTGGCAAGGCCTTCCACATGCTCGAGAGGCCCGACAACAGGTTCGCCATTGACCTCGTGGGCACGGCAGCTCACCGCCATCTGATTGTATGACTCCTCCTCCTCCTCCTCCTCCTCCTCTCCCGTGCAGCGTGTACCTAGTCTCCAAATGACCCGTCAAGAATGCTGACCTTGAACTTGAACGACGTCCAGTGCGGAACAATGCCCAGCCTCAACACCTTCTCCCTCGACCGCCTCCTCTTCCCCAACATCGCAGCCGGCCGCGCACGGTACATGGCCTACTCGCGGGGCCAGCTGGCCGAGCGCACCAAGCTGGGCGACGAGACGGACCGCCGCGACTTCTTCTACCACCTCCTCAAGGCACGCGACCCCGAGACAGGCCAAGGGTTCACCACCCCGGAGCTGTGGGGCGAGTCGAACCTGCTCATCATCGCCGGCAGCGACACCACCTCAACCGCCCTCGCAGCCACCCTCTTCTACCTCACCCGCAACACGCATGCCCTCAAAAAGCTCCAGGACGAGGTCAGGTCGCGGTTCGCTGCCGTCGAGGATATCCGCCAGGGACCCCTGCTCAACTCGTGTGCTTACCTGCGCGCGTGTGTCGATGAGGCGATGAGGATGAGCCCGTCGGTCGGTGGACTGCTGCCCCGCGAGGTTCTGGCTGGTGGTATGACTGTTGATGGTGTGTTCGTCCCTGCTGGTACGGTGGTTGGGGTGCCGCACTATACTATCCACCATAATGCCGAGTATTACCCCAGCCCGTTCACGTACGCGCCTGAGAGGTGGATCGCCGGGTCGAAGCTCGAGTTTGGGAATGTGGTTGGCGAGGCGGATACGGCCGTGGCGCAGAGTGCATTCTGTCCGTTTAGGTGAGTTCAGTGTTCCCTATTCTTTCTCCCTCTGTCTTTGTTATTCGCGTGTACCCTGCATGCACATGCCTTTAGGCCTGACAATCTTTTTCCTGCAGCATTGGCCCTCGAGGATGCATCGGCAAGGGGCTGGCTTATGTCGAGATGATGACTACGCTGGCGAGGACTGTGTTCTTGTATGACATGAGGAGGGCGGTAGGTGTCAGTGACACGGCAGAGGGACAGAAGGGGAGGGAGTGGGGCAGGGATCGTCCAGATGAGATGCAGCTGATCGATACGTTTACGAGCTGGAAGGAGGGCGTCATGGTTGATTTTAGGAAGAGAGACGGCATCTGAATTGGCATCGCCAGCAAGACTGGGCTAAGAATTTCTTGTGATGGAGTGCTCTGCTGGCTTGAGCTGGTCGGGTCGGAATGGATTGTCGACAGGACGAGGGAGTTGTGCATAGTAAATCGATAGCGTGGTGTCTTTCTTTGCAAGTCCATTTACCAATGGGAACAGTGTAAAAGCAATTCCCAAAATTTGGCGATGACTTCACTGCTGCTCAGGTCTCGCATTTGCGCTCCAATAATACGCGAGCCCACCCACTCTGCCCACTCTGCAGGCCCAAAAACACTCTCACCAGCCCCCAATCGGTTGCATTGCGGAGCCTATCCACCTTTGCCCCATTGTTGCCCATCACGAGACCTCGTCGTATTGGCTTGTTCCTGGCTTTTCTGCCCACCTGCGCGGAGAATCCCTGTCATGGCTCAGGCCTTCCTCAGTCAGTTTAGCATGTGCCTCGGCAGATCTACAAGCTCTTGGTAGGCAAACAAGACATGGATTTGTGCGGGGGAAGAAATATTGACAGCCCAGGCTTTTGCAAGTCAGGTTTCCAAGGCACGAAGTCAAAATTTATCCGGCTTGGATGGCTCCAGGGAGTGAGTTTACGGCGGGGAACACGGAGCCGGCTGTCTTGAACTGCTGTGCCTGTGCCAGTGTGCCATCTCCAATTTGGCGTCGACGATGCAGGCACAGATTTCTTATCTGACTCAAAACGGCTCGTGATCGACAGCAGCATCTATCTTCTATCTACTGTAAAGTAATCGTTGGAGGCGTCGGCCAATACCTCCACGGTCCCCCTCGGCTGGGCCCGTCGATACATTGCAGTTCATCTGTTGTGGAGGAGTTCCCATGCGGGATTACGTCGAGACAAGTACAATTATCGGGCGTGCACAACATCTGAGAACCCGCCATGTGGGGATGTGCACTTTTCTCCCCATAGTTCACGATCTTCTTGGTCGACCCCACACACACACAGACCCAGATATTCTTCCTCGTCCTGCTTGTCACCCTCAGCCTGTCGGCACACCTCGGAGCGAGTATGGAGTCCATGTCGCCCCAGCTCACCCGCCCGCCCAGGAACACGGCAGCCCTCGTGATAACCACAATGTAACATAACATTGAACATGCCGCCTTTTCAAGATAAAAGATATCTTATCCCCACGCCGCTCCCCTGCCGGCAGGAGTACTTCTAAGTTCTCGCTGCAAGGCACCAGCTTCCTCGCCCTCACCACTCTCAAGTGCTTGAACGGCTTGCCTCGTCTGACCAGCCCGTCCCTGCTAAGATGAAGTCCCTCTCTGCCTTCGCCGGGCTTGTGAGTCTGGCTGTCGCCCAGTCATGGCCAAACACACCCTTCACCTCCTCGGGCCGTGACATCCTCGACGCCTCTGGGAATGTTGTCACCTTTGCCGGCGCCAACTGGCCCGGTGCGGCAGATGTCATGATCCCCGAGGGCCTGCAGTACCAGAGCGTGTCCTACATCGTCTCGAAGCTCAAGGAGATCGGCATGAACACGGTCCGGTTGACCTACGCCATCCAGATGATTGACGAGATCTACGACAATGGCGGGACGGACATCCCGCTGTCAAAGGCCCTCAACCAGGCGCTGGGTGAGGCCAACGGCACGACTGTCTTGAACGAGATCTTGGCTGCCAACCCAGACTTTAGCCCCAATATCACCAGACTTGAGGTTAGTTGACACGCACATGTGCACACGCGGGGAGAATGGCGAAAAATGAAGGTCGCTAGGGATATGATTACTGACTTGTTCTTATTCTTTCACTTCCAGGTATTCGACGCAGTGGCTGCAGAGCTCGCCGCCAACGAGATCTACATCGTCCTGGACAATCACATGTCCCAGGGCTACTGGTGCTGCAACACCGAGGACGGAAACTCGTGGTGGGGAGACACATACTTCTCGGCGGCCAACTGGACCCGAGGACTGGCCTACATGGCTGATCATGTAAGTCCTGGCTAGCCCTAGCACTGGCAGGGTGGGGTGATTCGTGGAAGGTGATAGATACTAACAATAACTCCAGGCCAGCTCATGGCCAGCCCTGACGTCGCTCTCCCTCCGCAACGAGGTCCGCCGGCCCGACAACAACGCCACCCTGCTGGAGACGTACAACTGGGAGACATGGTACAAGCACGTCAAGGACGGCGCCGCCGCCGTCAACACGGCCAACCCGGACCCCCTCATCATCCTGTCTGGCCTCGACTTCGACACCTTTGTGACGCCCGTCGTGCGCCGCACCGCCCTGACGCCCGGCACCGAGGTCTTTTCCCGCGCCGACTTTGCCGCCGACAAGGTCGTGCTCGAGCTGCACACGTACGCCAACAATGTCGCAAACTGCGCCTCCCTCCAGACGAGCCTGTACAATAATGGCTTCGAGACGCTCAACATGACCGCTGATGTCGAGCACTTCCCTTTGATCCTCACCGAGTGGGGGTTCGCCCAGGATGGTGCCACGTACCTTAGGCCTTATACCCAGTGTCTGGCTGAGTACCTCCCTGCGCAAAAGGCCGGATGGATGATCTGGGTTATTGCTGGGAGCTATTATATCCGCAGCGGCACCCAGGACTTTGAGGAGACTTGGGGCCTTCTGTCGCATGATTGGAGTGACTGGCGTGATCCGTTGTTTGTCAACACCACCTTGGCCCCGATGGTCGAGAACACGCTCTCGTGATACGTTCTTGGCTTGAGTGTGTGACTTTTGTACATTGAATATACTAGCACAGTAAATTGATCTATATGTATATGTGTGTGTGTGTGTGTTTGTGGTATCCAGTCATCACTGAGAACTGCCCCGATCAGTGTGTGAACATGTAACATGCGTTGCCAGTGCCGGTGCTGACGTAGACTCGCAATCATTGTATTAACGTTAACTCTTCCTTATGCTGCTCCTTACTTGAATCAACAGTCGAGCTGAGCTCATTTTTAAGACATGCTGCCCTACGCGTGCCTCTGCCGGGCCCTGTATTCCTCTCAGCTTGAAACTATGTGAGTGCAGCCTGTGTTCGGCCATTTCAACCCACCCGGCATGCATTATCTTTGGTAAGAATTTTGGAATTCTCAAGCTGTGTTTTTGCTCACTTGATAGCAAATGGCCTTTGCAGCCGGAGGTTTCCCACTTGGTGTCTTGGGGCAAAGTGCGGATGTGAACTCTCTAATTTGCCAACTGTCAAGATGTTTTCACATTATCGTTGAGGGAACAAAGCTGAGCTCATTTCAGCACAGAGTAGCCTTATTCATCTCGCACTTGAGCATCGGATCAAAGCTATCTGGCAATGACATTTTTGCTAATGTGTGAAGTCTTGATTGACATCTATCTGACTGAATGACATCGATAGGCTCAGGAATTACCCACGCGTGGGTAATACCCAGTGGGTACCTACAAGACCTATAGGTAATAATAGGGATTAAATTACCTATAGGTCTTAGGTAGGTAGATGGGTAATTTGGGTATAAGGTGAAAAATTATTAATTTAAAATCTCCTATGGACTTTGTCTTCTCTTTATAATTAAAGACTTAGAAAAAGCTATCTACCTAAAATGCTATATATCCTCTTAAGAGTTTGCTATACTACTTTCCTTTTAAAAATTGCTTTTTATTTTATTTTAAAGTAGCTAGTTATTATTAATAACTACTTTCTACTTACTATTCTAGTTCTAGCTCTCCTATTTAAATTAAACCTTTTATCTAGGTTAAACCTTCTATCTAAGTTAAACCTTCTATTTAGGTTAAACTTTTTATATAGGTTTAATCTTTTATTTAGGTTTAACCTCCTATTTAGGTTAAACCTTCTATACAGGTTAAACCTCCTATATAGGTTTAACTTTTTGTTTAGGTTTAACCTTTTATTTAGGTTTAGCTATAAGAAGTATTTTACTTTTTTGTAAATTTTTTACTTTAGCTCTTTTTTCTTTTAATACCTATAGAAGAGGTACAGCGTTTAAGCGCGCAGGTATAAAGGGCTTAAAATAGATATTATTATTTTTAATGTTATAATTAAAAGGTTTATAGCTATTTATAATATTTATAATAGTATTAATAAGCTTAAAATTCTTTAGTATAATAGTAATACGTTTACTATAAATAGTAGAAATATTAGTAGCTATAAAAGATTAGGATAGTAATTAAAATAATAATTAGAATAGTAATTAGAATAGATATATATAGTAGTTATATATAAGTAATAATATACTACTTTATAGACTTCTAGAGAGTAAATAAGGCGCTAGCTTAAAGTTTAAGATTTAAATTAATAGTATAGATAAGCTTTTTTACTAATGTTCTAGGGCGCAGGGAAAACCCACTACCGATGGGCTATATAAGCAGTTATACCACCGCGTAGATTTTTAAGCTTTTGAAACAACAATCTAAATCTCTTCTTTTGCCCTATACCGTATATATCCCCTCTAATTAGAGCATATAAAATCTGTCTTTTGGCCCTAGGCTACTATTTAACTTTCTTCTTCTCTTTTCCTCTACGGCGTTAAACGTGCCTTTGGCAGCATTTAGTAGAGCGATAACCTAATATTGTTAAGTTCTCGTTTTTACTAGTATTTACTTTATAAATTAAACATAGGTTTCTTCAGCTGTTTTGCTTTAGTTTAATAAAAATAAAGATTTAAGAGAATAACCTTTATTTATAGTTTATTCTCTTTTTCTTTATTAAACTTTGGTAATTATCTAAAGGTTGGTAATTAGTACTTCGCTATTAGTAAAATTAAGCTTATAGATCCTCCTTATTAGCAAGGAATTACTTATTCTAAAAAGAGCGCGAATTAGTTTTTTACTAA
>MAVT02001090.1:0-13875 GCA_001702395.2 Diaporthe helianthi | reverse complement strand
CGTAACATTCTTTTAAGAAGACGTTTACTTTTAGCTTTATTTATATACTTTAATATGTAGTATATAGTATTAAAATACTAGTAACTCTTATTATAAATAATTATAGGATTCTTTATTTTTAAATAAACTTATATTAAATAATATTAATTTTAAAAATATGTACTTTTTTTAAAATATCTTTATTTTTAATCTAAATATAATTAAAACTTAATAATAATAATAATAATAATAATTTATAGTTATAAGTTCTTAGTTTTAAAGTTTTTATACTTTATTAAGTAGTTATAGAAAATATAATTTCTTATATATTTACTTTATATTAAGATTTATATTTTGAAAAATAGTAATAGCTACATAATATATTTAAAACGCTAAAATATACTACTATTAAAGTAAGTAATAATTATAATAGTTATTATAAGTAGTTAATAAAGTTATAAAAGGCGAAATAAGTTTATAATAAACTAAATAACCCTAAATTTTAAAGAAACTACTTAAATTTCTTGTAAAATAACTTATAAAGTTTAAACTAAAAGTATTATAGTTCTTAAAGATATGAAAATAGAATGACTAGAAAGTTAAATTATTTTTAGAAACTAATATTCTTAAGGCTTAATTAGTATAATTATAAGACTTATCTAATTTATTGAAATAAAATTATAAAATATAGGAGTAAAAAGAAGTATAAATAGGGTACTAAGAATTTACTTTTATAATAAGTGTAAACCTATCAAACCTTTTATATATAAGTAATTAGCTATTTATAAGGGTTAAATAGGTTAGTAGCGAGATAAATAAATAGTAAAGTAAAGGTGGGAGGGGTTATACGAAGGTGGAAATATAGTATAGCTAAATGCAATTTCTTTTTAGATTAAAGTTTTCCAAATTTATGTAAAAGTAGCGAAACCTACAGTTTATAACTTATCTCCCTGAGGGTTTAGGAGGTCTTGGATCATACTATATATAGGAGTCACTCTATGGGGCCCCTGAGCGACCTTTAATGCAGCTGTCACTTTTGCCGCAGTGGCAGTCCCTGTGGCAGTAGCCAAAGTGCCCTCAAAGAGCCCATCACTCGAACTGCTACTGCTGCCGCTACTGCCGCCCACGCACACGGTACTCCCACTGTCCAGAAAACACCTGCTCACTGAGACACCCAGCTGTGGGTTGAGAGCCGCAAATTCTGCGAGCGACAGGCCGTTGGCGTCGGAGACGTGGGCACATGTGTCGCCGATGCCTACGAGCCAGGTGCTGGTGCATCCAGTCGGCACGGCCGCGGCGCTGCTCGAGGCAGTCGTGCTCGTGTAGGCGGCTGTGCGCGAGGATGGCGTACCCGGGACAGCAACGCAGTAATACAACGACGGCTCAAGGTTGCCACATGCGGAGTTGAGGCTCGGGTTCCAGGAGACGCAATCGGCCTCGCTGAAGCGGCCGAACATGGAGATGATGCTGTCACAAGTGTCGTCTGGGGTAGATATGTACCAGGCTGTGCATGAGGCGGCCGAACCCTGCGCCGTGGACGCCGTCGGCTTCTCCGTCACTGTGGGCAGTGGTACATCGGACGTGGACCCGAAGTTGGCTACGCAGTAGTAGTAGCCGAGCCACAGGCCGTCACAGTTGCCACCGAGGGCAGGGTTCCAGTCAAAGAAGTGCTGCCGGGTGAGGTAGGAGTAGGTGGCGAGTACGGTACGGCACGTGTCATTCTCCTCGGCGAGATGGTAGGCCTGGCAGTCGTCGGGCATACCAGCCAGCGAGGGTGTTGGGGTGAAGCTCCAGTCGACCGAGGTCGATGTTGGTGGCGTGTAAGGGGTTGGATCTGGGATGGTTGCGTTGGCTGCTGACGTTGACCATGTCAGGGTGACCGATGTCCGTGACTGGATGCCGTTGCACACCCACCAGCCAACGTAGAGACCTGAGCAGTCCTCGCCGAGGGTGGGATTCCAAGCCTTGATATCATCCGCCGTAACGCCCGTCTCGGCTTGGTTTGCCACTATCTGACATGTGTCTCGGCCCTGGACTAGATGCCATGACCGACAGTAGTCGGGTTGGCCCGCTTTTGTTCGGGTCGGAGGCCACGCCGTGTCTGTGGCGATGGTGGTGAGGTTATATGGTGTGATGGGCACTGCGGTAGAGTATGTTGTACTCTGATGCGTCGTCGAAGGGCCACTGGAAGTCGCCGTGGAGGCTATCGTTCTTGTCACATCCTGCGATGTTCATGTGCTCGTCTCCGGTGCTTGTGTGCTGGTGCTTGCGGTGCTTGTAGACGAAGTGGAACAAGATACAGTCTGCTTCCCGACGCCTACACAGTATGCGTACTCTAGCCAAAAGTCTTTGCTCGTCATCATGTTCAAGTCAGCGGGTGACCAAAGTTTCACTCATTTCGTTGTGCGAATGATTTGTCGGTCGTGCTTACTAGTTAAGCAGTCCTCTGAGACGCTGGGATTCCATTCAAGGAACTCGTCGGCACTGATGCCGAATTCCTGTTGCACACTCCAACAGCCATCGCCGTCTTCGACAGTATGCCAAAGGTTACTGTTCCGCCAATGTTGTTCTTCTTTAGTCACCTTTCAAGTCATCTGATCAGGGTTCGAACGTGAGACCATACCAATTAGATATTGTGTCTGGAAATGTCGCTGCCTGTGGGCATGCGTCGCCACTCTGAGCAGCTGCAGAGGGCACAAGCCCGACCAACGCCACAAAAAGAACCAGCATGTCTGGCGTAGAATACGTAAGTCTTAGTTAGGTGAACGTCGATTTTCAAAGGTAGAAAGAGCTACAACTTGAACTCCAAGCTAAGGGGCCCTCACCATGAAGCACTGGGAAGAGGACTCATGTTGGCTTTTTGGCTTTGAATCTCTGATACCTACCCTAGGGTAGGCACGATCAGATTGCGCACCTGAGGAAGAGACATGGCCCATTCAGCAGTGGAAAAGCAGTCTTCCGGTCAAGCGGGTCGAATCGACTACTCCTAGGGTATTATGCAGGAGTAAATGTTAGCGAGATTTGTTCCCGTGCCGAGTATGGTCCATGTGCCATGGACCTTGAAAACCTCGCCGCACAACACCCTAGGGTACCCACATATGTTTCGGTTACCACTAGGGCGCCGAGGTGTGATGCTGTATTGGTACCGGTATTTTCATCTTATTTCGCCTCTCCATGTAATCTGGAGCTGAATACTTCGCACAATATTCGTGTGTCTCCGATTTTGTGAGAGACGATGAGACCTGCAGGTGGGCTTGCGGAAAGACTCAAACCAGCAGTCTTTCTCTTTAATTACCTGCCTCTTCTGAACTGTCACCGCAGCGATACCGGCGACGTCGAATGTTACTTACGGAAGGATGCCGTCGGCTACATGATTCAGGGTCCAGAGCTATGCCCTGATCCAAAGTCTTTCTGGCCTTCACCTGGACTTTGCGATTAACTTGAAGAGTCGCAGAGAGTCTCAGGCATTCCTCCACAGACCTCGACTCAACAATTCAACATCTGGCCAATTTTCCCTCGAAAAACTGGAGTCTTACTTCGTGCAAAATCAATGACGCCGAAGATGTTGCTTTCTGCCTTGTTAGGCCTCTATTTAATGTTCTCGCGAGTGAGTGCTGGCAACGCTTGGTTTGAGCCGTTGACTCGCTTTTCCTCGTCCAAATTATCTGTTCAGCCTTTCGGAAATATCGCCGCCAATGCCACCAATCTCGATCCTTTTTCCCGTGCCAGGGAAAATGGAGCGGGAAAGCGCTGGGTGGCAATCCAGCCAACAACAGATCAGTCTACAAAGATCTACTTGTGGCCCGACAAGACAATCAAGTTCTGCTTCGAGGACACTGCGACGCGGGGTCGTTTTTACGATTTGATCATCAAAGCAATGGACCTTTGGTAACAAGCGGGACTCGACAGTTCCTTCAAGATGACTGAGGTTAGCGACACCGACTGCAGGGACAAGCGGTCCGAAGTAATGCTCGTCAGTCAGGGCGAGGGCCTCTCTACCTCGATTGCACTACAGGCAACCCAACCTTCGACCATGATGCTCTCCGATTCAGACGAGATGGGGATGCTCAACGTCCTTAGTAATGTGGCACACGAAATTGGCCACGCTTGGGGCCTCTTCCATGAGCATCAGAATTTCCGTTTCTGGGATGATCCATATGCACCGGGCAGTTCCGGAAAGTTGTTCGGCGCTCACAATTTTCACTGCGAAAACCTCAAGGACTACGAGGCTGTCATGGAAAAAGTCCAAAAGATGATCGACGAAACGACCGAGGAATTAGTCGCATTCCGCCTTGAGCAAGACAAAGAGAACCTCTGCACGAGTCGCGGGCTCGCAACGCTCTACGGCTTCTCCGCCACAGAATATCTGCCTTATAAGGCGGATGACCACGCGAAGACAGAAACGAGCGATGTATCCAAGATAGATTGGGACAGCATCATGCTATACCCCAGTGGCGCCGGAGGGAAGAGTCTAGGCAACGGGGAAAGGCTACCAATCCTGACCCACCCCAACGGGGACGAGATCGGCCTCAACCTGGTGCCCAGCCCGAGGGACGTTGCAGGCCTCACTGCCCTGTATGGCTCGGACAACAAATATGACGAGACCCTACACAACGACAAAAACAGTGGCAAGCGAAGGAGATTTGGCATAGTTCGTAACAAGAATACGGGGATCTGTGATTAGCTTGTTCCAATGTCAAGAGTCTTTTGCTACCTACTTAAGTACTGTAACGGCTCCGGCAGGGCCCTGCCTACGGTGAACTACCTAGGTAATTAAGTAGCTACCTAACAGTGGGCCAGAAAGATAGGTTGATAGACTGACTGCCTTATGGTAATCCATATGTTCTCTCCCCTTGATTTCCTCTTATTTTTACAATTAATTAACTACTTTTTTAGGTAGTGTTGTTCTTAATCCGTGGAGAACCCGAAGGCGTACGGTCCCTTCATATAGTGGTAAACGCTCAGAGACCCAGCGTTTGCAAAAGACAAAGTGTCAAACTACCTAGGTAAAATTACGACGTATTCATAAGTCTAAAAAAAATACAGAGACTATTTCTCTACCTGTAAGAGATTTGTAACTTCTAAAATAAAGAATGTGTTGTGCGTGTTAGTAAGCGAGTGATCAAGAGTGGAGGTTCGCACAACTTTAGAGGGGGGGGCTGCAAGGGACATAACTGGGAAAGTTGAAATACACACTGTATGTACTGTGTACAAGTACTTTGACCCCGGCATGCCGTCGCCACCAGTCATCAACTGGTGCAGGTATAAAAGTGGACAACCCAAACCACTTCGATAGATAACCACCGCGACGGCCCTCAACTGTATTTAAATAAAATCAAACCTCAGTTGCACCACTCTCCTTCAATACCACGTACTGCGCAATTCCCTCCGACAGACATTCTTTCCCTCGAGATTGATACGATGGCCACTGAAAGCGACGCGGCGACAGCTAGCAGCGCCCTGTTCATGGTTCTCCCGCCCGAGGTGCGAAATGCCATCCTGACGGCTGCATTCGGGGGGAGGACGCTCCACATCCAGCGACACTATCTTGCCACACCACAAGCGAAGAAATCCCAAGGGAGCAGAGCAGGATGGGCTCGAGGCACTGCTAAGAAATGGCTCGGTGCGGTGTTCTCAACATCGAATCCCAAGGGGAAGAGGGAAGAGGTATCGTCAGTTGCACACGAGAGGCGTTGGTTTGCGTGTGTCTGCGACAGCCATCACCGGCACGTCGAACCGGCCAATTCGCCCGCCGCAGACAACTGCTTGTTTAAAATCAAGAAAAGCCAGTGGAACGGTACTGATGCACTCGACGTGCCAGTGGAGCTCGCTATCGGGGCCATGGGGTGGCTTCTGACGTGCCGCCAGGCGTGAGTATTTTCAACGAAAGAACCCGGTTATTTCAGCCATTCTCTTTCTTTCCACAAAGTTTTAGAAGGCTCGGCTTCAACTAATCAAGCATATATTAGATTTAATGAGGGCATCAAGGTTCTATATACTAGCAATACCTTTCACATCCGGTCTCGCAACGTACGTGCATTTGGAGATATCCTGCTGCAAATCCCCGAAATTGGCCTCTCTTACATTACGTCCATGGAACTTGTTGTGGACCCAAATCTCTCCGCCTCGCCAAAGCCAGACGATTCTGTCAGTCAGGCCGATATCCTCGAGGACACACTCTCTCGCATTCCCAGCATGATGCCCAGGCTTCGATATTTATATATTGGCTTTTGTCCTTGGGCGTGTCTTCTAAAGGATTGTGACAGTCATGGATTCACATATGAGTGTTCAAAGTGCCCAACTGGCCTAATAGAGAACATGGTTCGTGATTTACGCCAGGCCGGAAGGTCCTGCGAATTGGAGCTGGCGCTCCCCTGGACGGTATTCAATCGGTATACGGAAGACTACAAAGAGTACATGTCTAAACTTAAGATGGCCGACCCACACAGGAAACCTCGGAATAAATCCGACTACTGGAAGTTTTCGAGACTCCGTTTATTCTTTGCCGTCGAGGATCAGAGGTCTGACCTCGACTCGGAAGATGGAGTGATTAAAACAAGTGACGTTGGATATTTGATTTCAGTGTCCTCGTACGATTATGATGATCTCGTGCAACGCTGTTTTGGGTCCTAAATATTGATTGGAATACCGCGAACTGGATGCGGGGATAATGTAAATGTACATTCGATCGCCTACATGTTAATCTAACATAGAGACCAATTTTGACTAGAACGACTCTTTCTGCAACATCGCTCGGCGATATTTATTTTGTGGAAATATATTTAGGCCACTATGGAGCAAAATTTCAGTGATACGTAAGGTATTCATCAAGTAATACTAGGATGTATTACCGCCACAGCCATGAGTATAACCACCGCTTGCCTTGACAACCTTGTTATTGCCAAAGCAGCTCGCGCGCACGAAGACCAGCTTGTTGAAGTTTGCCTTCCAC
The DNA here is from genome assembly GCA_001702395.2 of Diaporthe helianthi. Classification (NCBI taxonomy): domain Eukaryota; kingdom Fungi; phylum Ascomycota; class Sordariomycetes; order Diaporthales; family Diaporthaceae; genus Diaporthe; species Diaporthe helianthi. The sequence goes on along the minus strand of MAVT02001090.1, from coordinate 6,944 downwards.
TCGTAGCCCTCTTTCGTAGGCTCATCGAGGTATTCAAAACTCCACATCGAGGCTGCACCACCACACTCATTAGCGCTCGGCCACAATGTTTTTTGACCGTAATCATAGTCGCTGAAGCCGGCGCCGTAGATCTCGTAGCTGCTCCAGTAGCCGTGCCACCAACCCTTGCAGCTACCGTCGGGCTCCTGGATGACGGGCCAGGGGCGGTTATCAGCCAGGGCGGTCACTTCCCAGTAATTTTCATCCCGCTGCCACTGGCCCCCGAATTTCCAGTTCATCGGATTGCCTGGGTCGTTGCCGTCGCAGCTGTTGATGACGCGGTCCATGCTCTCGAGGCACTCGCTGCGGATGTCCTCCACGCTCCGCGTTGAATAGGCTTAGGAATTACCCACCCATGGGTACCCATGGGTACCCAACGCACGAACCTAAGTCCTATTACCCACTTACATAAGAAATTACCCATGGGTACCCATAAACCTATGGGTAATGCGTAAGTAATAGCTTACATAAGTTGGTTTTAAAATGTTTAGTTACTTAGAATTAGAATTAAATGCGTTGTAAAATATTTAAATTATTATTTTAATTATTATTCTAATTATTGTTTTAATCTAAAGTACTTTTATTATAAAGATTCCTATAGTTTAAAGTATTCCGCGCCCTTCCTTGAGAGGAATGCCCTACTATGCTACTTTTATCCCTATCTTTGTTACTATTTAGCCCTGTTTGCTCTACTGTTTTATATAGTTTATAGCGGCTTTAACTACTTTAAGTAGGAAAATATATATTCCTTTGTTTTTTCTATTGTTGTTCTTGTATTATATTTACCTCTACATTCTCTCGAGCTTAAATAGCTTAAAGATCCCTAACTAAAATAGATGATATATTCTTTTAAATATTATAGAACTAAAAAGTGCGTATATTTTAAAATACTTGCTAGGTTTTCTTAAGCCTTTCAATATAGTAGTAACTATATTAAAAGTTTTTTAATTCTTGGCAAAGCTTTTTAACCTTTTTATTATTAGTGTAAAATATAAAAAAGGCTTTAATATTTTTAACTATAAGGTTGCACTAATTATTATTAAAAAGGTTATTAGCAAAGCTTTATATACGCTTAAGTATATTTGCAAATAGAAAAGCACTAAAAATATTTGCAACTATATTTGCTATATATAGAAAGCTTTGTTTATTTACTTGCTAGAATTCCAATATTGTTTTATTTTGTAACTTTGCTACTATAATATTAGTTATTACGTATTATAAAAGGAATAATATATACTAGTATTAAAGAACTTTTGAAGCTTTTAGTTTATAACTTGTTTATATAGTGTAATAGTATTGTGTAGCTTTGTTAAGCTGCTTAAGATTTCCTTAGCAAAGCTTTAATAGATATTAGTTAAGGAGGATACTATTGTATGCTTTAGAACTAGACGATAGCTAAGGTATTTCTCTCAAAATAAACCTTTATATTAGTTTTTAATTTACTTGGGATTACTAAAGACATTAAACTACTAAAAACTATTTTATTAATAGTTACAAATTCCTTTTAAAAGAGGTAAAAGAAAGATTACAAGTATAAAACCCTTCTTTAAGCTAAAAAACTTATTTATATATACTTATATCTTCTTATAAGTAGCAATTACACTTAATAGATATTGTTTTGCAGCTTTATTACTTAAGTAAAATCTAGCTAGATAAAGCTAGCGAAAGTTATTTAGCTTTAAAAAAGTAAAACTAAAGCTAGGCAATACCGCATTAAATAGGAATTCTATTTTACTCCTAAACTTAGAAGTAAAGAAAAAAATTAAAATTACATACTTAATAAAGCTACTTAAAAAGTTTTAGTTTTATACTATAAAGTTATAATATTTAAGATAGTTTAAGTTATTTTTATTTTTCTTCTTGCTAATATACTTTTTAATAAAAGCTAAAATAGTATTTTATAGCTTTCTTGCGCAAATTGCAATACTAGTAGTTAAACTTTATCTTGTGCAAATATTAAAGGTAAGCTAAAGGATTTAGCAGTTATTATTAATAAAGTTAGAGGTACTATGCTATAGTTCCTTAAAGTAAGACTATTTTTAGGGGCTAACATTAATATATATAGTAAGCTAATAGATTTAATAAAGCAATATTAGTAGATAATTTAATTAGGATAATAATTAGGATAATAATTAAAATAATAATATATACAAAATAATACTTAGCTATAATCCCTTCTACCTTCTTCTAACAACCTCTAAACTAGGGCCTTTAAGTTTTTTAACTTATACTATTTAATTTTAGCCCTTATCTTAGCTTTTGGGATATTTATTTTGTTGTAGAAAGTACTCTTACTAAGTTATAAAAAGTAGCTAGTATAAAGAAATTAATAAATTTTAGGGATTTATTTATTATAAGGCAACTTCTTATTAATAACTTGCCTTATATTAAAAGTAGAAAAGTTTATAGCGTTGTTAGCTGTAATAGCAAATATATTAGTAGTTAATTATAGTTTTCTAAGTGTTTTTGTAGTAAGTTGTACTATTATTTGCCTAAATAAGAATTAGTTGTATTACTTAATATTAACAAGGGTATATTAAAGATTTTAATTTTTATTAATAAAAGTAATAATAATACTCTAAAGTAATTATTTAAAAGCTTTGTAGAACTAGCTATTAACTACCTAGGAAACTCTAGTATTTAGTCTTCTAGTAGAGAGAATTTTCTCTACGCTATCTTATGCAAAAGAATGTAAAACTTTGTGTAGGGTTTTTGAATTATACTTATTTTTAATAAATAGGTTATTAAAAGCATATTAGCGAATAAAAATAGAATTATTACTAGCATTTATACCCTTACCTATAAAAAGCAGCATTTTAATAAGATACTTTTGTTATTGCTAAGTAGTTTAGGATACTAAAGGGTATAGTTTTACCTATAAGTTAATTAGAACACTAATTAGAATAGAGTACTAAAATATTATCTTATTAGCTTATTGTATTTAAGCTTTTAAAACTTTTTTAAATCTAGCTTAATAAGGCCTAGATATTGCACTATATTAGATAATAGTTTTTAATAGGTGTTTACTTTTAACTTTGTGCATTTAATAAATTTTAAATGCTTTTGTATAAAAGATATCCCCTAGCCATTAAAAGCGGGGTATACTAAGGCTATACTATAGAGTTTGCATACTATAACCAAAAATTCTCCAATAATACAAGCACTTTAGTAAAACTTTAACTAAGTATTAAAGGATTTTTGGTTTTTCCTAATAAAACAAGCTTTTGCTTTAGTATACTTATTTTTTATGTTTCTATCCAAATTCTACTAGTAGTTTAAAAAGAGCATAAAGTAAAACCAATGTAAAAAAGCATTACTTTATTTAGTTTAGTAACAATAAATATCATTTTTCATACTAATGGTTTCGAAGGCATAAATAAAAGTTAATTAGCTATTTAGCCCATTGCTTATTAATAAGTTTAAGTGCAGAAAACTAGATAAATAATAACAATTACTTAAATTAAATAGAGACCTTTATTGTGTAAGTATTTACTAACTATTATTACTTAAAGAAGACTATAATAATTATTCGCTTACTAATTCTAATAATAAAAAAAACATTATAGATAAAGAATAGTTAAAAAAAGGGGCTAAGGAAGGATTAGGATAAAGATTAAAATAAATATAATAAATACTTTATAATTAAAAACTAATAAGGGTAAAGTATGTAAACTAAGATTTTAAAACCCTATATATATAGATAAATACATAATCCTCCTTTTGTTGCTAGCATTGTTTTTTCTATCTTTATTCTAACTTCTATTTACTAAATTTATATAAAGATTCTCTTAAAATGCTACGTCTTTTAAATACTAAGGACCTATTTAACTAGATAAGGGATAACAATTGGTTATTAGATGAAATTCAAGATAACCCCGCTTTCTTACCTCCATATTTACCCCTAGCAAACAATATAAAGATTCTAAATATACTACTTCAATAACAAATCTTACTAAGTGCTAGTTAATAGCATTGTAAGAAAGCGCCAAGGGCTTAGAAATCTTTATGGAGAAGTATAAAAAAACTACAAAAGTTAATAAACAAGGTCCTAATAAAAAGGAATAGCCATACAAAAAAGATAGCTATAAAATCAAGGGTTAGCTAGCAGCAAGTAAAGCCTGGGCGTAAGTATAAAACTAATTAAAATAGCAAATAAAATATATATTAACCTATATTTAGGTGCTACTTATTAAGAAATTAAATAGCTTTAAGTAACTACTAAACTTTTTATATTATTTATATTATTTAGCTAACTTATACGCAAGATTTCCCACGAGTTTTTATTTAGTTTAAGGTAGCAACGGGAAGCAATTGTTAGATTATAGGAGATAGCAGAAAAGTATTTAATTACGCTATTTAATAGTAAATCTATATATTATATATATTATTTAGTATCTACTAATTTAGCTATAGCGGGACTTTAATGTGCTTTATATACAAAAAGAGTAATAGTTTTCCCTAGTAATATTTAGTTATTAAAAAAGGTTAGCAAAAGGCTTGCTAAGCAAAAGGTACTATAAATTAAAAACTAACAAATTTGTTTTATATAACTAGGCTTAACCTATATAAAAAATAAAAACCTTACCATTTAATTAACTCTTATACTAAACTAATTGAATATTTTAGTAATTTTGTTAAATGCAATTTAACACTTAAAATAGTTATTAAACTTACTATTATAGTCTTGCAAAATAATATTTAGCCTATCTAAATATACTTTGTTGCTTTTACTAGCATATAATACTACTTGTAGTAAAAACTATATAAGCTTTTTCTTTATAAATACTATTATAAGCTTAAGCTTATAGTTGCAAATACTTAAAAGGGGTGTAAAAGCTAAAATAGTAGGCCTTACTATTATAAAAGCCTAGTACTTAGCTTAATTAATATACTGTAGCTTCTTAAAATCCCAAATAGATTTAATTTATGTTTTTAACAAGTAGACTTTGCAGTAAAGATGTTGCTTAACCCTTATGCATTGCTTATTAAGCAATAAAGCTTAAAAATAAAATAAGGAAGCCCTATATAAAGTTATTAAAAGGTTATAAAGTATTAATTAAGAACTTTACTTCTTTTTAATTAGCTATTTACTACTAAAACTAAGTACTTAAGTAAAAAAGTATAAACGCCTAGATATAATGAGATTAGAATAATAATTAAGATAATAATTAGAATAAAATTGTAAGCTAAATATTTATAATTTAACAACTTTTTTGCGTATTTTTTGTAGCTTTTAGGCATCTTTTTTCTTTCTCTTTTCTATTCTCTTTAACTTTTTTAGTAGCTAGTTACTAGTTTGGACAAGCTTACGCTAAAGAATAGCTTTAAGGAGTATAAGGAATTTCTATATAGTTAAAAAGTATACTAATTAAGGCTTTAAGTTAATACTAATATATGTAATATTTTTAGCTTTTTCTTAGTTGTAGCTATTGTAATCCTAAGTTTGCTAGTTATTTATAATGTTTTGGAAGATTTGTTAAAAACGATTTTTATTCCTCTTAGCTTTTTAGTTATACTAAACCTTATAAGTAAACTATATTATTGTATTTAGGTAGGTGTTTAGAAAGAGAATGCAGGTATTAATAAAAGCATACGCTTTTTAATTATAGTATTAGAAATAATAACGCTTTAGGTATAGGAACTAAAAAGCATTTTGCTATAGTTTTTAAAATATATTAAGTTAGCTAGTTGCAATAAAATATAAAGTATTGCTAGCAATATCTTTTTAAAAAATATTAATTTTATTAATTTTAGCATTTTATTTAGAATAAACTTACTTATATACTTTAAACCTATTTTTTAAAACTACTAGCTTTACTAGCTATTTTTAAATAAATAATATCATTAGAGTATTTTTTATATTAATAAATACTTTTTAATATCTTTATAATATTTATAATAGTATTAGCAAAGTACTATTTATTTTAAGCTTTAAAGTAATAAAGTACTATTATTTAAATAATAATAGTTTTTTAGGCCTAAGGTATAGCATTAGCTTTGTAGAGATTATGTATACCCTTAATTAAGTTATAAGTATGGAAAATATTTTTTAAAAAATATTAAGCTATATTTTACTTTTTTTATTATTTCCTATTTTCTTTTGTTTTTTAAAAAAGCTTAAAGTTGCTACTTTACTTTGTAGTAATAATACTATAGTTTTAGGCAATTTAGTTTAAATATATACTTTGTTTATAGCTATTTTTAATTAAAATATTAATTAAAATATTAATTAAAATACTAATTAAGCTATAAGATTTACTATTTGTTATAAACTTTATCTTTTATACTTTATTTTAAAAGATCTTAAGCAAAAATAAATGTAGCTATTTATTTTGCAAAATTCTATAGCTTTATAATAGCTTTATTTATAGCTTTAAAAACTTTATCTTTAGTTTTATAAATTTCTTTTTTCTATAGTATTATATTTTTAATATACTTGTTAGCTTTTATTATATAAGGATTTGTAAAATACTTATTCTTTTATTTGCACTTACCTAACATTTTGGGCTATCTTAAAAATTTTATAGAATATTAATAAAAACAATTATATCTATTATATTTTATGTTTACTAAAAGGAAAAATAAAAAACCTAATTATTATAAATACTAAGGCTATAAATAAATAGAGGTTTTAGTTAGGAATTTTGTTTATAAAATAGGAGTTATTAGTAAAAAATTTTTTTAGCTATAGTAGCTACCTACTAAAGTTATAAGGGTGCTAAGTATAAATTACTTAGTGGTTTATATATCTTATAAGGGTATTTTAGCAAAAGCTATAACTACTTTTACTACTTATTAGTAATTACTTTTACTATTTATTAGCAACTACTACTAGTAATACTAATAGCCTTAAAATTTCAAGGTTTATTAACTACTTTTAATCTACTTAAGTAATAACCTTTTAG
>MAVT02001089.1:2751-16748 GCA_001702395.2 Diaporthe helianthi | reverse complement strand
TAAAATTTACGTGGTCCGAAGGTGGGGGTGGCCGAAGGTGGGTGGTCCACGGTACATGGAGGCCCAACCTGAACAACTCCACCTCCCAGTTACGTCAATGTTGAGTAGCCCGAGGAACCGACCGACTGCCGCTCGATTGAGACACGATCGTGACCAAGACATCTAGGATAAAGAGTGATGATAGAGCTGCGCTGGACAGCCACGATGGCTTCCACTTGCCAGATTGCTCGGCTGTTCTCTAACAAAATAGTTCTAGCTTGGCAGCCTACTTAACACTCGACAGGATTTATGATCTGCGAGCCCTGCCCGATACAAGGCGGTGTGAGCTCCAGCCTGAGTGCAGCACCATGGCAATACCAGGAGCGGAATTTCTTGCAAACTTAACGCTGGATATATGCAAGGGAGCTACAAATGTACTGTTGGATTGTTTTTTAAGTATGTACTAGTCTTCCGCAATCCGATACGCCATGTTCTACAATAGCTAGTTAAGAATACTATACTTTTGTATTCTTATACTAACATTACTCTTTCAAGTTTTACAAAGGACTATCATGTTTTAGCCTTTATAACTCTTTTCATGTTTATTTCGAGGTAATAGTAAAAGGCTACTCTTTGTTACTAGTTATTTCTGAATTAAAATGCTGATTTAGTTGACTTTCATTGGATTTGAGTTTGGCTTGAAGTGCCTAGGTATGGATAGTGCCCTTTTTTTTTTTTTCGAGTCTCGCCGTGTGACTGCTTCGCCGTCGCTCTTCGGCTACTTAAGTACTAACCTAAGTAGGTATGGCGACGATTCTAGTTAATAACACCGTCGGGAGCGATGCTTCCTAGCATCGTCTGTGCGGTACAAGGCAACGGCTATGTACCCGAGATAACTAGGCTTTTAATACTATGTTTTTTTTTAAAAAAAAACAATGGTCTTCAAGCGTTTACCACAATATGGATTAAGAACGAAACTCCCTAGGTATAGATAGACTATTCTAGGTACTAGTTTCGCCTACTGAAAACTATCTAGTTAAGACATTAGCATATTTAGCCTTAGCTAAGGTGAGATGCGGCCCTCTCTTTTAAGCTAACCTTAAAGAGAAGAAACTCTTGATTGTTAGATAAGTAAAAGAATGGTTTCGTTCTTATATTAAAAAGGAATTACGTAGTAATACTAGGGGATAACGATTCTTCCTATTCTTATATATACCCGGGGGGCTAACCTTCGGATGCCCCTCTACGCCTAGCGGCGTAGGGGGTAACAGAATTCAGCAACAGACTAAATTCGGCTACATCCGAACGTTTTTTTTTAAGTACAGAACACCACTAAAACTAAAATCTATCAATGATTGCAGCTATTGCTAGCCAACTATAAGAACTACGTTTCTACAACCACGTTATACTCTATAACTATATCATTATTCCTGGTGATAAAAGAGGCTATTTTAAGCATTCTAAAGCTATTTTCAGTTGCATTCTAATAGTAGACGCTGTAGGTATAGTGTTTTAAGTGTCTCGGTATAAAGAGCTCCTACTAGACTAGTACTCTTTATTTCGTACTATATAATTAATAGTAAGTAAATAAACGACTACTAAAGCTATCTTAATAATTAAATTTAACTAGACCTTATTGTAGGCGTAGTGTTTTAAGTATTTCTACTTTTATAGAGGATACTGAAATATCTACTTAATCTAGTAACTATTTATATAAATCAGTATAGTAGTTAACACTAGGAACTAAAAAAAAGAGGTATAAACTAATCGTTATAATAGCTTTAAGTTACCTATGTATTTTTTATTCATAGTATTGTATCGTGTAGGTAGTAAGAAGCTAAAACACTTAAAAAGACGCTTAGATATAGCCGAATTTAGTCTATCGCCGAATTCTATCACCCCCCACGCCTGGCGGCGTAGGGGGGCATCCGAAGGTCAGCCCCCCGGGTAAGTGATTCCTCCCCGAGTGCCGAGGCACTCGGGCATGCAGGGCTGGGGTCTCCTTGTTTGTAAATGGTTACACAGGACATTCTACCCCACAGTCATTCCCCACATAAGATCTAAAGCGGCAGGTGGGGAGTCCTTATCGCCCTCTTATCGGAGCTCTCCCTAGCTCCCATCTCCCTCCGGCAACCACGGCCTGGGCGCGAACTTGATCCATCACTCACTCACCTACATTTCCGCTGACCTGTTAGTCCTTTGTTGTATTGACATCTGTCCACACCACGTCCGTACGCGTATTTGAGGATCTTGCCGTAGCTGTCATTTTGTTATGCCAGGCGTGAAGTGAACCGCCTCAGTGATATCCGGACCCAGAGAACCACAGCACCCCTTCCGTCGCGTATCGCAAGTCACCAGAAACGAACAAAATGTCATCTCTTCCAAAGAATGTTCACATCTCAAATCACCCTTGCCTGAGGGCTAAGCTGAGCCAGCTGCGGTCAAAAAGCACACCCTCCAAGGACGTCAAGGCATTGGTCCACGACATCTCTCTCATCGTGGGCTGCGAAGCACTAGCATCAGCCATCACCACAGCCCCCGGCCCCAAGGTTCGTCGTGCCCATCAATTTATCCTTCTTCCAATTCTCCTCATATGAGAACCAGCAGTGAGCTCACACACAGATGGGGGGGTTGTGAAAAGGATCAAACCCCTCTCGGCTTCGAGTACGAGACGACAACAATCCCGCAGACCCTCTCCATAGTGCCCATCCTGCGCTCCGGGCTGGGCATGGTCGACGCTGTGCAGACGCTGCTGCCCAACCCCGTCGCCGTGCACCACCTGGGCCTGTACCGCGAGCCTTCGACCCTCGAGCCCGTCGAGTACTACAACAACCTGCCCGAGCACATCTCCAACGGCGGCGCCGACGGGCCCTCGAGCCTCGCCATCATCGTCGACCCCGTCATCGCCACCGGCGGCACCTGCGCCGCCGCCATCCAGACCCTGCGCGAGTGGGGCGCCCAGAGGATTCTTGTCCTCAGCATCCTGGGCGCCCAGCCTGGCCTCGCGAGGGCCGCCGGCGAGTGGCCCGAGGGCGTCGAGATCTACGTCGCTGGCCTGGACGAGGAGCTGACTGCCGGAGGAATGCTGAAGCCTGGGCTTGGGGATGTGGGCGACCGTCTGTTCTTGACTATTGGGAAGTAGGAAGTGGCTCTGCTCTCGAGGCCCGCTGGGGATCATGTCTGGAGTATATCCTGAACCTTGGGACTAGTAGGTGCATGTGTTTTGTGCAAGCTGTGGTAGATGACATTATGTGCTATCGGGGTTGGATGCATACCTAGGTAATAGAAAAAGAATGGGAACATCTTGAGATATCTAGTATCATTCGGGTTGAGTATTTGTTGTACCATTGTGTTCTCTAAATCATTACACACACATCATGTGGCTTCCATGCACACTGACAGTTCTATCTCCCGAGGTCCCTTGCACTAGACCAATGCCACTTTATGGTGGGCTGTTAGCTGCTATATGAGCACATGATCTCAACCTTGGAAAATATGCTTCTATCCACTTAGGTATGGCTTCGGCCACAACTGTACTTTTCCTCCTTCCAGCCCTCTTCCCCCTACTATCCGTCTACTAGCTTCTTAGCCATTAGATTCTTCTTTAGGAGCCTATAGGCGATATATAAAGACTTTAATGTCTTTATATTTAGTTTTAAACTTACTTCTAAAGAGGGGTATATACTAGCTTATTTCCTTTCCTTTCCTTTTCCTTCCTAAAACCTTATATAAGTTTTTTATCTTTAATAACAAGGGTATAAATAAAAGAAAATATTTTATTAATAATGTTCTTTTTACTTTAATTACTTAAGTACCTTTCTTTAAAAAGCCTACTTTATAATTAGGAATAAATTATATTTAAGCTTTCTTTAAAGTTATCTTTTAAATTAAATAAAAACTTATAAGATTTCTTTACCTATTATATAATTTCTTAAAATATATTAGGGCTCTTTAATAATATTTTTATTAGTAGTAGTAAAAAATCCTTTAACTTAAATTTTTTTATAAAATACCTTTAAATCGTACTTTTTACTAACTTAAACTACTTATAGTAATAATTTTAATTAATATTACTATTAGAAGTAAAAGTTCTAGCTTTATTTATATAGTATAAGGCTATAGATATGTACGTAGACGATCTTTTTAATACTATATCTTTTATAAACGCTAGGTCTTTAAGCGTTTAATACTATATAAAAGGACTGTGTACCTTGAGGTTGTCTACGGATTAAGAACAACACTATACTTTATAGGAAATAGATACTCTATATATAAGCGAGACATTTACGGAGTTCCTTTAAGAGTTTTTAAAAATTAGGAAGCCTTGTTAGAATATCATTTCATTATTAGCACTAGCGGATAAAGGATTTTAAGAGGCAGTAGTGAAAATTACCTATATAATCCCCGTTGCTACTATAGTCTTCCCACGTGTAATTGTAGCGTTGCTGATTTTCCTCTCTGTATATTCTTACTGCTTCCCTTTAATGTAGTTGTTCTTAAGTGTGATTCTACTTCTAGCATTCTTAACATTGAAACTAAGTAGGTTATAGACAATTTTATTTACGCTATACACTTAATAACTAAATACTACTATAGATATATTAGAAAGAGTTAATTTAAATTCAAATTTCTTCTATTCCTATATACATTAGTTACTAAACTCGGCTTAGCAACATTCCGGCAGATCCTGAATTTCTTTAAAACATTCTCTGCTGTCTTTTGACCGGGAATTTAGACTGGCGTAGGCGAAAGCCTCCTGAAATGCTCCAGGTGCTCAAAACGCGGCTTTGTATCAGAGATCGAGGATGACAGCACTTGAGAAGCACCATGCCATAACAGAGACACAGGCAACTTGCGAGTTGGGGTTCTACCTAGGTAGGTCCAGGTTCAGATGCTTCGTGGCACGATGATTATCCACGGCCGGCTTTATCAATTACTCCACCATTTCGGCCTTGATACCCATGAATATCTCGTCTCGCCCTCGTGAATTCACAACGAGCCGCCTAGATTATTATGCCGACCTCTATGGTCACCAATGCACCGCGTTTCACCCATCTCACCGTAGACCCCCAAACCATCAGAAGAACGACATACACCGGAATACAAGGTGAAGTCACACTCCACGCACCCCCAGGGGTATCTCGGGTCCATTTTGTTGCAGTACCGGCTCATGCATGGATTGCGTCCCCGGGGGTCAACACCGGTGCGTGGATCCTCGTCTACGCGGTCCATGCAATGGCATGGCACGTCCTCTTCCACCACGCATGCAATGATGGCCCCTAACCCGTTTAGGTCTCTCCGGCAGTTCCTGCAGCCTCGTATGCGTGGTGGTTCCTCGGACACTGAAGCTTCGGAAGATTCGGACGGTTCGGAAGGGTGGGAATGTTGCGGCGACTCGGCAGGTTCTAGCATGTTTGATGTGTTTGCTGCCTATACTAGCAGTAAAAGGTACCGTACCCCACCCACCTTTAGTTACACCCACCTTTAGTTACCCATTTGCACCCAAAGTAAGGGCATTTAAATAGCTACAAATCAATTAATTCTCTTTCTACACACCTATAAATAGTATTAAAATAATTGTAAAAAGTTCCTTAATTATCCAGTCTAGCTAGTTGTTAAATTGCACGCCCACTACATAATACAATCTCCTCTAAAACTTCCAGCTTAAATATATCTTCGACATTATCCTTCTCCTCTTTTTCTACCTTAACTATAGTAACTTTACAGCATTTTTAAGGCCTAAGAAGCTCTTCTAAGGCTTCTATAGTAAGGTTTTTATTACTAATTTCAAATATAGTAATAAATTCCTAGTTAGGGTTTAAAATTACCTTTTAGCACTTCGTCTTCTCTTAAACTTCTTTTTTAGCCCTAAAGCTACAATTCTCTCTTTCTAATAGAGTAACTTATGCCTATAACAAGTTAATCTTATTAGCAATCTTCTTAGCTTTATATCTAGCTATTCTATTATCTCTTAAAGCTAAACTTAAAGCGTAGTCTTTGCTTACGTAGTTCTCGTTAACCTTTTCAATAAAGAATTAACTATTAGTATTATTATCGCTAGATTTTTACTTAGGAACTTTAACAATTAGCTTAAAAGCTTTATTAAGCCTAATTTCGAGATATTGCAATACCTTCTCGCAAGAAATAGAGTATATCCCCGTATACCTAAAAGTATTCCTAATAGTTTGCTTACTAATAGCCTTATAGGCTTTAACAAAACATTTAATAAAGTTAATTTTGCTAAAAAAAACTTAAATCTATTTAGCTATTTAAGTTTTCTATTGCCTTATTAAATGCTGCTTTAAAAATACTAAATACCCCGTTATTAAGAAATTATAAACCATAAAAAGTATATACTAAAAGCTAGCAAGAGTTAATATTATACCTATAGTATAGCGTTATAAACTTAATGCTTCTATAACTATCGTAACTATCGAGGATAAAAAAAATAGCCCAAAATTTATTGTTATTGCATATTTTATTAATTGCAAGTAAAAAAATATTCTAAAGCTAGAAAATTGCAATTTTGTTACTTATCCACCCATTTTTAAACACATTAAAGCCTTATTCTAAAGGTATAATTAACTTTAATTGCTTTATAAACCACTACATTTATAGTTGTTTTCCTTTAAAAATAATACCTAAAAGTAAATAAATACCCTTTGCAATAACTAAGTTTATTACTATAACTAGGGCTTAAGTAGCATTAGCTTTAACTACTATTAATCAGCTATTAATACTCCTAAGTACAAATTTATTATAACTTATATAATTATTAGTTATTTAACTATATATAGTTAAATTAAAAAGAAGTAAATATACTACTTCCCTCTATAATACCGCCTTTATCTATATTAACTATTAAGTTAGGTTTTACCTATTTAAAGTTTTTAAAATAGTTAAAAAACTAGTTAACTACCTTAGAAGTAAATATAGTAAACCTCTTTGCCTTTTATTTTTAGCCTATTTTAAACTAAATACTAGGATTTTTCTTCTTAAAGCCATTAGTTTAGTTTTTGCCAAGGGGCTTTATATTACTATTTTCTTAAAAATAGTTTCAGCAAAAATATAAACTAAAAAGGCTATTAAAGCGTAGCCCAGCTTCTCTTAGCGTAAAATCCAAGTAGCAATACTTTCTTCTTAAGTACTAGATAGTCGTTAAGCAAGTTAAATTTACTAATTAAAGACTTTTTTTATCTTTAATTGCCACACAAGTAAGATCCTAAGTACACTATATTGCCTAGCCGCTTTATTAAGCGCAACGCTATTATTTTGCACTACAGCTAATATATCTTCCATTTAAAACTTCGTATAGTCTCAAGATCTACTTACTAGCTTTATTTTAGTAGCTATAGTAGGTAATTTAGTAGTAGTTAAAAAAAAGAAAATTTATAGCTTATAAGGATTACCTAGCTCAAAAGAAGATAACTAGCAGCTAAGTTTTGCTAATCCAAACCGCTAGCCTAATTTGTAAAATACTAAAGAGCACTATAGATATATAGAGCTTTTAAAATCCTATTGATTAACTATAGAAACGTTACAATACAGGCAAAATTGAGCAAATAAGTGTAAGTGGAATGCCCTCACTTTAGGTGCAAATGGGTAACCAAAGGTAGGTGTAACCAAAGGTGGGTGGGGTACGGTAATGGACTCTTCGGACTGCGCGAAGATTACGGGTGTACGGGCAGCTTACATACATAGGTAGATCATAATTGAATAATAGTTAGAATTTGTTTATAGAGGAGTACTAGTTGATCGGTAGCGATCTTTGCTTCCCTCCTTGGCTAGAACTTGCAGCGGCGGTGGTGAAGAGTCCAGGTCTGGATTTATGGCTGGACTTCTTAGGTTTTAGAAGCCGTTTATATATTTTGAGCGTCCGCACTCATCTCACGAACGGTCTTTGGTGACTGACTAAAAGGACTCATGACCCCACGGGAATCTAGGTCGTATTTGTGACTGGGCAGTCCCAGGCTCGCGTGACAGATTATCCAGGCATATTGCCGAAGATTCAGTTTAAATCAAGCTTGGTGGCTGGCTTCGAGCATTGTTAGTACGACTTCAGGAGCTTTGCTCGTGTGTCCGCTACGCGGCCACAGTAACCTACACCTCTCCAAACTTTCTCAAGGACAACCTAACATAGGACATTTATAATAGCCCAATATCCTATGAAATAATGCTTTTTACTAGAATTTTTTTAGATGGGCTGCGGTGAGTTTACGAAGACCTCGGTGCCCTACTAAATTAGGGTACATAGTAGTTTGGGGCGCTACAACGTATTGCTTTTTTTTTTTTAAAGGGTTGGCGGTGGTAGTATATCTAGGTATTTAACTGAACTAGAAAATTTCCCAAGCTAAACACTGTCCTGTTACAAATACCTTTGCATAACAGCATTTGAAAGTAGGGCAATCAGTTGACCGAACCTCCTTTCGTACCTACCTAGGTAGGTACCCTTGATTATAATGCTACTACCGAGAACTGCTGATATCTTCCGGTACCATCAGCCTAATGGTATTAGGGTATGCAGTGAAGACCAAGTTTACAAATCCACTGTGTGAGGTTGGACACCGAAATCATTCTTAAAGATGCCGAATCAATCACAGGTACCTAGGTAGGTACTAAGCACACCACACAATTCAGATATTAACTAGGCATGGTGTTCAGAGCATCACCACAGACGGTAGAAGAGCCAATTCAAAGCTCGGGGGCCATCCATGGATCCAATCCAAATGGGGGGTCATTTCAAGTCATGGAGACGAATCGAAACAGGATAAGTCCGGAAAAACTTCTGCTTTATATCAAACAGAAAACCCCTCGTCCAGCCCCTCAGCACAAGTAGTACCCTCTACCATCTGCAACGCAGTCACACTTGTTCTTGCAGCACGCACTCCAAACAGGACTCAAGCAGGGCCCACGAAGGTGAAGAGAGACACCGGTCCAAGCGGTCCAGCTCTGTGTGGTGTTTACGGCCCATTTTACCACTCTGATTGGCTTTCACTTCCTTGAGCGTGATGATCCAGGACAAGAAAACCGTCTAGCTAGTAGGACTTGGGCTCGATTGATTATAATTACCCAGAAAGTCATTTAGAATCACTATGAAATGAGCTGACGACTGTCAAGTACTATAATAAGGTCATCCAGGTTCACTAACATGCTCATGTGGCCAAGCTTCGTGTGTTAGTTGAGACCATCCACGGGCTTTCACCGATAGATACTTAGTCAACCCCCTTTAATTGTTTAACAACCAATCCCTCAATGGGAGATGACAACTTGACATATCATGAAATATCATTTTATTTCCTTTCAATGCCTGATGTAACTACCGAAATACTGCATCCGGTCGCACTGTCAAAACTAGGACTCCTAACATTAAACCCCCCAAAGAGGTTGGACCTAAGCGAGTGATATCTGCCTCCCCAACATGGCTGTCCGTGCCGCCATCAATTGTAGTAATATCTCGGGGACAGTATCTAGTACTGTCTCTGATGGAATCTCTGGTAAGGTCTCTGGCGCGACGACACGGATGGTCCGCTAGGGTAAGGAGACGTCAACGGGGGCGGTGCCAGGTAAGAACTTGAAGACAAGTAAT
This sequence comes from Diaporthe helianthi, assembly GCA_001702395.2. Lineage (NCBI taxonomy): Eukaryota > Fungi > Ascomycota > Sordariomycetes > Diaporthales > Diaporthaceae > Diaporthe > Diaporthe helianthi. Next base: position 7,183 of record MAVT02001089.1, on the reverse strand, counting down.
CCCGCGGGTTCTGATTCACGAACTGTCCGTAGGATGGGGATGTGAACGGTTGTCGGTATGGAGGCATATGCATGTGCTGTCCCGGGTCTGGGTAGTATGGGGCAGCCGGTGTAAATCTGTGGTACGCCCAGTTCGCGACCTTCTCCCTCCAGGACGGCACATGGTACCTGGGGTACGACATGCATCCCCCAACATGATGATGATGGTAATAAGCACTCGGCCCCTGGTGTATATTCCAGGGCCCCTCCACATGCATCGCCAGCCTCGGCATCCTCGGGCTGCTTTTCTTCTCGTCGACAACCAAGGGCTTGTGGGCCGTCATGACCCCGTCGACCTCGCAGCCGGGGCATTGAAAACTAAGCTGCGTCTTCGGCCTCCCGTAGCCCCGGCCCTCGCAATACCTGCAGGTAAGCCACACGCCACCAGATGAACCGGAGTACTCCACGCGTGGGTGCCCGGTGTCCATGCACCTACACGGGGGCTGGATCGTTCTCCACCTGACGTCTCCTTCTGTGTCAAGTGGAAGCTCGCATTTGGTGCATTTCGCCGGCGCCACGTCGGGCGGCTGTGGTGATGGGGAGGTGGCTGGATCCATGGATGGCATTGAGTGCTTCATCTGCGAAAGAGAAGAGTCATGATTAGGGTAGTACCGCTAGGTATGACTGTATATGGCAGGATGGGGGGAAAACAACAGCACAAAACCAACCTTGGGGATGATGGATTCACTCTCAGCTTGTCAACTTCAGTACCATGAGCCTCTTTCGTGTTGGTTGTTGACTGGTATGGCCGCGGCAGAGTTTGTCTCTCTTTTGCTGGTAGGACGCAGCAGTGTCTGCCACTCTGTTTTGTTGAGAAATTTCTGAGCCCCAAACGGCACCGTTTTGATTGACCTTCAGGAAGATGGAATTCAGACCCTGTGGCGGCGAACCTTTTATAAGGGCCAATTATGAGAGTAATCACAATGTGTCGGTGATAACATTCTGGTCTCAGTCACTCCAGCTTCCAAGGTTGCCATGCGGGACAAGTCAAGCGAAGTGATGGCCACAGCGCAAAGCCTTTAGATAATGAAGCACTGACGCTTGTAAATCAACTAGAAGCTTGTCACTGAGTTCACTTGCACTTCTATGCTCACATAATAATCCCACACAAAATCAAAGAAACAGGTCAAATTTCTTATCTCGTGTTCCATTTCTACATACTACGGAATTAAGTGGAGAGTGCACACCCTGCATGTGGTGAGCGCGCATTATTATTGAAAAGCCAAAAAGGAGACTTGAAATAATTGTGAAAACGAGAACCTGTCTTTCCATTACTGACCCCATCATTACACTTTCGCAGCCCACCCGTCCCCGGCTAAGAAGAAAAAGACTGGTTTGCCCAAACCGGGTATCAACGTCGTGAAAGTCCATGACTGTCCGGGTATAAGAAAAGGAAAACAAAAAAGGGACCAAGCATGGCATATCTGATGGCGTTATTCAACAAAGGAGAAGAGTCCGCACGTTCTTCAATGGCCTCCGCGCAAACGGGACATACATCCCTGACGGATGCTCCGTTCAATTATGCCTCCGTAGCCCTGGGTATCTCATCATCGTCAATTTTAGTGCTGCCCTGTCCTCGAACCCTGGCTTAATAAGTTGTTGCTGGGGTGGATGAGGTGAACTGATTATGAGCAGCGGTGTTGATATCGCTCTTGATGTTGCCATTGTTGGCAAGCGAGGTACTACCATTAGTAGTGTTGGGACCGTTAGTGGCAGCACTGGTGGTGTGAGGCTTTCGGGTGACCTTGGGCGCAGCGGGAATATCGGTGCTTGCTGTTTGCTTATCAGTGTCTGGCTACCTGTGGTAGATCTGCAGTGTGGAAAAAAAAAAATCGGTGCGACACTTACTCTTAGCAGATCCGATGGAGAAGACGGGCGACTCCCACTTCTCGCCCTTACGGGCCAGTTCCTTGTACTCGGTAGCCTTGGAGCTGATACCACCCGGTAGTTTGATATCCTTGAAGATGCTGTCCTCCTGGGTGATGGCGTAGTTGACCTTCTTATCGGCCACGGCCTCGACGGCCTTCTTCTTGCCCTGGAGAAACTGCTTCTGAAAGGCGTCGACATAGCGCTTGTAGACATTAGGGGCGTTCTTGGGATCCTCGCGAGCCTCCTCTACAGCACGGTTGGCCTCGACCTGGACCTGCTTGAGGAAGGCGTCTGCCTGGTTGAAGTTGTCCTTGATGGCCTTCTCGGCAGCCTTCTGGATGGCAGGTTTCATTGCCTTCAACGCGATGGGCTTGGCAATAGCAAACAGCAGCTTATGCTTAGACTTCTTGACCTTCAGCTTCATGTTGTTGATGTTAACGTCAACCTTGTCGACCTTGAAGAAGTTCTGCGAATCCTTCTTGTCCGCCGAAGACATCTTGAGCGTGAAGCCAAAGCCTTCGCCTGCCAGCACAATATCCATCACACCCTGGTCGGTGATGGAAGGGAATCCCTGCTTCTTCTTGACGTAGAAGCTGACATCACGGAGGTCCATCTGTATGCCCGAGACCTTGATTTCGAACGCGTGCTGGTGCTTGCTGGTGACCTTCTTGCGTCCCCACCGCATGTGGTTCTCGCTGTTGATCTCCAGCAGGTTGGGCGTGAAGTTGTCGCTCTCGAGGACAAGATTCTCGATGACGGCGTCGACCTGAGGGTCAGAGTACTCAATGCGAGGGACGGGAACGTAAGCCACGTTCTCGAACAGGAGGGGAAGGATGACTTCGGTGAGATCCTTCACCAGGTGAGGCTTGAAGGTCGGTTTGCCATTCTCGTCGTTGCCCAGATCAGTGAAGAGCTTGTTGACAGTGGCAGCGAACTGCTTGTTCTGGGCATCCTCGTCGAACTGGCCGGCGAGGAACTTGATCTCATCAATGACGCGATCAGTGTGCGTCTTGTACTTCTGGCGGAGCAAGTAGTCGCCATGGTCATGCAAACTATTCCACTCCTGGGTAGACGCTTCTTCGAGGATGTAGCCCTGCTCTTGAAGAGAGCGGCGAATGTACTTGTCCAAAGACTTGAACCAGTTCTTCAGCTCGGGGTCCCTTTGCGCATCTTCATAGATCTGGTTCACGGCGGACCACAAATCGTCGCTGGAAGTGCCGTTTGCGAACCGCTCGATGAGCGTCTTCAGGTCAGCCTCGGCTTGAGCAAGGGATGAGCGAGCGCCCTTAACGGTACCCTGGCCGCCTTGGGCCAGGGTGTTCGCATGGCCGCCGTACTGCTCGGCCAAGTCCAGCAGGGTCGTGATAGCCTCCTGGTAGTCAGGGTGCTGCTGGCACTCAAGGATCATCTTCTTCAACCGCCAGATGGTCTGCTCGCGGCGCTCCTGGGGGATCTTCTTCTTGAGATACTCCAGAGTCTTGTCACGGTACTCTGCGGCCCGCTTGTTGGCGGCCTCTTTCGCCGCGGCAGCATCTTGCTCGGTTATGCCGGTCTTCTCCTGTGCGGTTTGCTTCGCAGCATCGACGTCCGCCGCGACGTTGACCCCGCTGTCTGAGCTGGGATCCTGGGCAGCATTGGTTGCGTTCTCAGCGACATTCTGTGCGTCCTGTTGGGGGTCATTGCCCTTGTAGTTCTTCTGAAGCTGACTCTTAAGGTTCTGCTTGGAGAAGTCGGGCTTCTCGTGCCAGGTGTTGTCGTCGGCGGGGCTATCAATTTGGGACAATCGATCCTCAGATGGCCTAACCTTGCCCGCAGCATTAGTAGCGGCGTCGCCGGCAATATCACGCAACAGAATGCTGGCATCATTCACTGTCGCGCTGTCAGTGGTGGCGCATTCACACAGGGCAAGTTGCAATGGGTGCACGTACAAAGCTTCCGGAATTGGCCGTTGGTGATGATCAAGGTTCCCAGAGTGCGCAACCCTTGCAGTGCCTTGTCGCCGTGCTGCTGCGCGGTCTCCTTGTTCACGGGAGCATTGGGTGCGCCGACGGCCTTGGGGTCGAATTGTGTAGTCTGCCAGATGAAGTCCTGGAGCAAATTACCCTCGTTCTTGGACAGCAGGAGGTTCTTGGCCTGGGTGACAACTTCGCGGAAGTCTTTTACAAGTGCCTTGCCCTCTGTGGAGAGCTTGTCTGAGGGCGAAGACAGGGCCTTGGAAGCCAAGAAGCTGTTCAGGGCAACATCGATTTGGGCATTCTAGTACAGAACAGATCAGAACCGTGCCAATTCGGCTTGCGACACGAGATGCGACCTACCGATGGAACCTTGCCGTTCTGGAATGCAGTCGCAATGCCGTAGATCTGGAGCTTCCTGTTCACATCGGCCTCTTTGACCTTGACGTCGACGGGTTTGTTGACGTTGGTTGCCATGATTACTTGTAGTTGGTGTTGGAATTACTACTGCGATAGTAGAGGGTCGATTAATGGGGAGGAGAACTGTAACAACTTTGACAAAAAACTGCCTGG
>MAVT02001088.1:0-16749 GCA_001702395.2 Diaporthe helianthi | reverse complement strand
CCCCACACACACGTATTACCCCCAATTCCTGCCTGGAGCTATAGGTTCCTGTTGGGGCACGAAAAGCTTTTGTATTTGAATCACGTCGATTGGCAGTCCAAAAAATGCCTGTAAAGAAGGAGAAGAAGGAGACTGTGTCGGCGTTCGAGGCACGCCGCCTCAACAACATCAAGACAAATAACGAAATACTTAAGGACCTTTCAAGCACGGCTGCAAAGATTGCTCCTCCTCCAGCTCCGAAGCCTCAACCTCGTCCGCGGCCTAAGAGGCAGCCTGTCGAGAAGAGAGAACAGCCTAAGAGGGAGAGGGCAGTGGCAACTCGCGCAAGCTCACGTCTCAAGGGCGAAACTCTAGCAAAGCGCGAAGCTGAAGACTTGGCTCCTGCCTCTCTCTTCCCTCCGGACAGGCCGGCAAAGAAAGCAAGAGTCAATGAGGACTTGAACCTCGGCGATATCCTGGTCGAGGGCCGCAAGTTCGCCAATGGGGTCGACGCCATCACAGGTCTCGTTGCTCTGCCACGGCTGGGTGCGGAACCCGGGGTGCGAACATTTGACGAGGACGATATCAAGGAGACCACCGATGAGGACCTGCGCAGAATGAGGGAGAAGATGAATAGCCTCGAGCTCTACGACAAGTGGGCTGTGAACGGTGGGTTGACAACCTCTCACGCGGTTGTGTCTGGGCCGGCAGCTGACGTGGATGCATCGCAGACATTAAGATTGTACCACAGCGCATTTACTCGATGGGTTTCCATCCAACCGAGGAGAAGCCACTCATTTTTGCCGGAGACAAGGAGGGTGCCATGGGAATTTTCGATGCATCTCAGGAAGTACTCGAGGTTGACGACGACGAAGACGCCAACATTCCTGATCCTGTGATCGCAGCGTTCAAGACACATACAAGAACCATTTCGTCATTTCACTTCCCACTTACAGACCTGAAATCAGTTTACACAGCTTCATACGACTCGTCAATCAGGAAATTGGACCTCGGCGCTGGTAACCCGGTTTCCGTGCAGATATTTTCGCCGGGCGACGACGACGACCTGCCTATTAGTGCCATCGACATGGCCCAAAACGACGCCAATATAATGATTTTCTCAACTCTTTCAGGATCTGTCGGGCGGTATGACGTCCGAACCAAAGACGACGCAGAAATTTGGGAACTCAGCGACTCCAAGATCGGTGGCTTCTCATTACATCCACACGCTCCCCACCTCTTCGCAACAGCCTCGCTTGATCGCACCATGAAGATATGGGATATGCGAAAGGTCTCAGGCAAGGGCGAATCGCGGCATCCGGCCTTGATCGAGGAGCACGTTTCGAGGCTGTCAGTATCACATGCGTCCTGGAGCCCCGGAGGTCATATCGCAACCAGCTCCTACGACGATACCATCAAAATCTTCGACTTTAGCGATGCCACCTCGTGGAAGGTGGGCCACAAGATCAAGGAGAAGGAGATGAAGCCTTCGAGCATCGTCAAGCACAACAACCAGACAGGGAGATGGGTAACGATTCTAAAGCCGCAGTGGCAGCGGTGCCCAACAGATGGCATCCACAAGTTTGCGATTGGAAACATGAACCGGTTTGTGGACGTTTACGATGCCAATGGCGAGCAGCTGGCACAGCTGGATGGCGAGGGCATCACCGCTGTGCCGGCCGTGGCTCATCTGCATCCATCCCAGAACTGGGTTGTCGGTGGCACGGCCTCGGGGAAAGTCTGTCTTTGGATGTAGACTGGCGCGCTTTTGTTGTTTGTTTTGGGAAAGAGTGTACTAATATTCGACACGAACAAGACATGCGTGTTGACCGTTCACTGGATAATAGATATTGTAAACTCTCGAGACTGGCATTCCTTCTGCTAATCACTCTTAGAAATACCGCCTACTCTCCTACACCAGGCTATTGAAATCCTTCACCCTGTCCAGCGCGAAGCCGGTGCAGTCTGGTCGGTTTTGTGCCATCAAATTGCTGAAAGAATTCTCTCAATAAGCTGGATATACATGTATGTCATCAGCTGGCGCCGTTGAGTGATGGATTCTGATCTAAGCAGGGCAGGTCTGAGGTGTCCATTCATTCAGCGGGTCGTTCCCAATTTGATAGCTGTGATTGTGACTATATCTGCCCAGGTGATGACAGGGTGTATCTGATTTCCCGGTCAGAAATCTGCTCTGGCGAAGTGCGCTGTGAGCTGAGCGGCGCAGCAGGGGATTGATTGATTTCCTGGCCAATACAATGTAACGCCATTCACCAACAGGTTGAACTGTGGGGCTGCCACGCCACTAGCCGTGTTCAATTCTTGACAAAAAGTCGTCTTGTGCCCCTGAAAACTTGAACTCAAGACTTCCGAGCTTTTCGACTTCCAAGTCTTCGACCGCGGATCTCCTCTTAGCTCGAGTGCTTGGTTCACATGTCGGCCAGCCAACCTTGGTTTCTACCTCAAACATGGCATTGGTCGAGATTCTTGACGGACTGCCGGTTGGCGTGCAGCGTCTCATACCAAAAATCGTGACGATCTCTGTACTCTACGTGAGTTGGAGAGTATGGAGATTTTCTATCTCGCCAGCGTTGAACCCGCGAAGTCCTAAGCCTCTGCCGTATCTCGTGCCATGTGAGTAACACCAGCTGGCCGCGCTCCTTACATACGTACATCGGTGGCAATTCGCTTGCTAACAATAGACTGGTATAAGTCTTCGGCAACGTCATGTCCATGGCCCGGAATGCAGGTGCCACGTTCACGCATGGGAGGTAGGGCCAATGTTTTCTGTGATCCACTGTAGTCCCGTTCTCAACATACTTTCCTTGGGTACTAGAAAAGGAAATACTTTGAAGGCGTACAGGCAGACTGATCGTTGTTCAGGGAGCACTTCGGAAACTCCCGAGAAATTTTCACTGTCACAGTCATGGGAGAGGAGATGTATATTGCTACCTCACCCAGTGACGTCGCTGCGGTGTACCGTGATACCCAAAGGCTCGAATTCGATGCCTTCATAAGGGACGTCATGGCTGACTTTGGATGCACCAAAGAAACACTTGAGAAAATGTTTGATTCTACAGGGAAACCAAAGCACTGGATGGACACGACTCACGACGACTTCAAGCTCTAAATGCATCCGGGACAACATTTGAAGAGTGTCGAGACCCAATTTCTGGGCAACATTGACCGCATGATGGATTTTGAGTCAATCTCCAGCAGTTGTGTATCGGCTTCCACCAAAGACTCCAAAACCGTGTCCCTGTGGCATTGGAGTTGGACTGTTCTTTCTGAAGCTGCAACCCAAGCGTTCTTCGGGGACGCCATCTTCAAAGTTGCTCCCAGTGCCCTGGATGATTTCTGGACATTCAATCTCGAGGCCTGGAAAATACACTCCAAATACCCCAGATTTGCTGCACCCAAAGCCTTCAACGCCTTGGAGCGCAGCATTCAGGCGTTCGTTGATTACCTGCGTCTGCCGAAGCAGCAGAGGCCTGGGGCGTGTTGGCTTGTCGAGCAGCTTGAGCGAGGCATGGAAGAGCTGGGTATCTCCGAGCCCACCCAATGTGGTGCTATGTTATTCAGTCTGCAGAACCTGTAAGCGAGCAGTGTTGCATCGAACGTAACGCCACTTGATATTTTTGCACTAACAAACAGCTTCAGGATCAATACGAACGCGTATCGGCAGTGCTTCTGGTGCATGACCTATCTCTTGCATGATCAGGCGTTACTTGAACAGATCAAGAAGGAGACACAACCAGCTTGGGATGGCCATACCGTTGATATGACCTACCTACTCAACAATTGCCCCCTGCTCGCATCTTTTTACGAAGAAATGCTGAGAGAGAACAATGAGTGCGTTGTTTTCCTGTCCAACAGCTATCATCCACGTATATTATCCTGACTGATTTTACTGTTGTAGGCCTGTTGGTATTCGCTTAGTTGCAGACCTGGTAACGATTGGTGGGAAAGAGTTGCAACCTGGTCGAAAACTTTTGATGCCATACAAGCAGTTGCACATGGATCAGACCGTATTTGGCACTAATGTCAATTCATTTGATGCCCGACGATTCCTGAATGACAAGAGCTTGGAGCGCAGCACCAGTTGGCGGCCCTTTGGCGGTGCAAAGACGCATTGCCCAGGTCGATTTCTGGCAAGGAGAGAGGTATACATGTTCTTGGCTCTGGCAATATTCCGGTTCGATGTCAAACTGGTTCCCCGGCGTGGTGAGAGTGTGCCTCGGTTCCCTTGTGCCGACACGTCCATTCCCGCGGGTGGCTTGCTGCCCCCAAAACAAGGAAATGATGTATTTGTAGAGATCAAACGCAGAAATCCGTAGACAGTACTTGTCATTTGATAAAAACACCCTGGAACTACGTGTTGTTTGACCACTTGCAGCATGAATCTTGGACCACAAGGAAGTACTGAGGTAGCCTGTAGTATTCAGTTGTTCTGATCAGATTCGCAGTACATCCGCTTATTGTTTCATGTCCGCCATTTGTTTCATGCCTGCTTACTGTTTCATGCCCGCTATTTGTTTTCCAGCACTACCAAGTGCTTATACTTTCGTTTCTAATCCGCATGAATATGAAGTACATGTGTGCGGTGCCTTTACACAGTGGTAAACGCTCAAAGACTAAAACATTTGAATAAGCAAACAATGCGATTAACATGGCAGAAAGAATACAACTCGCCTGTCTTGGTCACAAGGCCTAAAAGCCTCGTGACAGCTCGAGCCGCATGGACTTCAGCCAGCGGGCGCTGCCCAGGTGCCAAGCCTACTTAAAAAGTACCTAGGTGCAGAACCTATTACCAGCTCGCCGGATGTCATGGGGGATTTTTCGAACTCTAAATTAGCGTACACCTACATGAGTCTTTAAATAGAACACAGTCAACGGCAGTATTTGATGCGCTCCAGGGCATTAAGTGGTCGGAGTAACCGGATAAGATTAACTCGAACATCAAGTTTATCCCTCGACGAGAGTTTTAGTTTAAATTTATATACACGAAGCCTTTTCAAAAACAGATTTTTTTACGAGATCAAAACCATCCCATCCTCCACAGGCGCCATTTTCAGCACCTTAGTAGAAAGTGCAGCTCTCGGTGGGCTTCGCGATGGCCTTGGCGTTGACCTGGAAGACGGTGCAACTCTCCTTGCCGACCGACTTGCCGTATGCCTGCTCAGGGTAGACCCAGTAGTTGCCCTGTTCGGAGAAGTCGGGGCAGGCCAGCCACTTGCTGTCGGCGGCCTCGGCTCCGTTGTAGTAGAGGTAGATCTGGTCCTGCTCGGCACCGATGAGGGCAAAGGGTCCCACTGGGGCCCCGCCGGGTGTGCCCGCGGGGGTAAGGGCCAGCAGGCCGTCGGCAGCGCCGGAGATGTCGACGTATGCTAAAGCACGTTGTTAGTTACTGTCGTATGATGCTATCTCGTGCATGCTTCTTGTGTCCACTTGACAGATCAAGTTGTACTTACCGTATTGCTGGTCGGATCTTCCGTCGTTGTAGACTGCCAAGGCCTCGTTGATGACGGTGACAGCAGGAGTGACGTCGCCACACGAGGAGCTAGCCTCGATGCCGATGTGCCAGTGGCGGTCGAGGGGCTTCAGAACCTGGCCGTCGATGGGCGAGCCTGGTGCCGAGGCAACCAGGTTGTAGTATTGCTCAGTCTGAGCGAAGGCGCTGCTGGCGCTGGCAAGGGCGGCGGCGAGTACGGCGGTGGTCTTCATTTTGAATGAGGTTGTTTGGTGGTTAATAAATGTTGGTGGTTCTGGTTGATGTTGACTTGTGATGAGTTGGAATGATGTGGTTGTTCCCTTCACCCCAAGTCCGTCTCTATGGTGCTTCTTTATATGCGCTCCTGAAGTCCTTAGGTTCAGTGCTGTCGGGACGTGCCCTGTTCTGAGTCGGTGTGTTCATGATCCCTGTCAACAAACACGAGCGCTAAATAGAGAGAAAGTGGTACGGAGTACCAAGCTGGTCGTATTGACTTGGCAATGCGTTCATCCGCTCCACATTTTTGCCACCCCACAATCTCCTTGCTTAATGTGTTTCTTTTTTGAGTGCTGAAGTTATCCATTAAGCCAGCCCCTTTCTTGGTGGCTCGTTCCGGGCTTGGTATGCGGGACCAGTGGGAAACGGGGACTAAAGTACGGGGTTGAAGAGCAATTAACATTTGTGACGACACAGACAGAATCCCATAATTCACCAAACAAGGCCAACTTCACCATAACGTCCACTATGGCAGATACATACTTAGTATGTACTTTCTGACGGCATTCCCGGCCTCTTCGGTTATTAATAAGCTAAAGCTAAAGCTAAAGCTTCCGCTTTCCTTTTTTTTTTTTTAGACAGACACGGCTACTGGTAAACCAAATTGTATCCCTTGAAAGATATGCCACGTATCCGATTTGGCGGACCGCTGGACATCTGGGCTTAGAAGCTAAGTGTAACGTTAATGCATTCACTGCTCGGCCGAGACCCTCTCGAGGTCCAGGCTCAACGGGGAAGACGAGACCTGTAGACGCTTGGGCATAGGAACAGCCCTCAAAAGGTGGGGCTGCCTGGGGTTCACCAGGAAGGCGGTGCAAGGCTAAGTTGATCAGGCCATTCAGGCAATTCCTTGTAGTAAGGGCAGCCAAACCACTCCACTTCCTCCTTAACCAAGAATAACTGGTTCCTCGCTCCAGATGTCACATCGGCCTTGTGCCACGTGTGTGCCTCCTGATCGATATCCGCAGCCTCGACTCTGGAGCTCGGCACCAGCAGTGCACAGTCTTGACCCCTTTTCCACTCCAAGCATCGATTGCCAAGTAGAGAAAGCCTCACTCCATCTCTTCTTCTTCTTGGTCCGGTCCCCAACATACTCTACTACATTCCGTTCCACGGTATGTCCGTACCTGCGATGATCTTAGCCTTATGAACCCTCACCCTCTGGCCTTGACCATCGGTCTTGCCTACGCCCAAGCGTCCACATTGCTCGCGACATTGAATTATTCTTTGTTACTGGGTTGTGCGCCGTGCTCGTGTCTTGAACACGAGACACTGGTCCTCAAGCATGTCTCTGGTGATTCTGTCACATTGCTGCAAAATAGGTAGTTCCAACCTTATCGAGTGGTAGCATCTCCACAGCCTTGGAATTGCTGTGGCCTTCGGGGGCAGGTAACAGGCTCCAGTCCTCGAGGAGGGCTATTGTTGGCGACAAAGGCCATGTGCAAGTGACCAAGTGCATCTGAACTGGGTGACTGCATATCCATTTCCACCAGTACTTGATCGACAGTCAGTCAAAGTGGGGTTAGACAATACCACAGGGCAGACTGCGCCCAACATCCTACACTCGTTGGACGGGCGACCCCTTTTTCTTATTCTTGACAGGCGGAAGAAATCTTGACGAAATCACCTCGAATACCACTGAGAATGCCATCTCATGTAGAAAGGTTCCCATCCCAGCCAGGACCAGGTCGGGGGTTAAACGCGGCAGTGAAGGGGACAGAAATCGAGGGTAATGTTGTTGAGCACCTTTTAACTGCGTGCTCGAGGAAACACCACTTGAGGTTTTTATTAGCATTGAGCGCATCGACAGGAAACGTGGGATTCCGGTTGGCAAAGTCCTTACAATCATCTCCCACGTCCAATCTGTATTCCAGACGGGACTCGAAGCCGTCTCTCTGGGCTCTGAACAAGATTTGAATAGGTGAGGTTGACCCGTTTGTGGGACCACTTCACTTTCTGAATTCCAAGCTTTGTGTTTCCGAGTGTTTCTCTTCACTTCGGTGGTCTCTCGCGCAGTTTCAGTGAATCTGTCAACCCATGACATATATAAGCCGGAAAGCTCTTTTTCTTGAAATGTCCAACCACGTGATGCCCAGACAGCCCCTTTGGTAGGATGACTGTATGTGCTTGGATGGATCGTCGAGAGTAGCTCAGCTGAAGGCCTTCAGGCCGCCATGATCGATAGCAACAGACATCTGATTAGGCTTGCGAGGAAGTGAGACTCCTGGCAGACCGGCGTGAGCAGCCTTTCCTGCCGCCACAAAAAGAGTGACCTTAGGTCTTTTGTGATGCAGATGCGTCTTGGACAGTCTTGGGCAGATTGGCCAGCGAGCCCGTGGCCTGTAGATCATCCCACTTTGCCTGTGTGCGGGCATTCTGGAGCGACCATCCCCTCTATAGAACTCAAAGGGGCGTATTCAGGGGACTCAAGGTCGGTCTGACGGAATTGAACTATCCGCACACCTCCAAGCATCGATGAGACGCAAGATCGTCGTTTTATTGATTCTGTGGCTGTTGTCAACAGAGCATCAAGTAGCTTCAGACCGCGGTGGAAACGACGAGAAATCTGAAGTAACTCGAAATACCTGACACAGACCTGCCGCATGTGTCGTGATACTGTGAGTAACAAGATTCCAGCCAGAGCCTCGGGAGTTGAGTGTCAATAAACTCTGGGACCAGCCTTCCAACGAAAAGCCCATAGTCTGGCCCCCCGACACTGCCCAGGTGATGTCTTCTACCAGATTGCGTATTAATAGTATTGGGACTTGATCTGAAAGTATGGGTTGAGGCTGATAACTTCCCAGTCATCATCAGGTTCACGATGTTCATCGTGCCACCGGATCCGACTCAGTGACTCGCCGCCACTGCAGCGAGGGATGCGGAGAGGTGAGCCCGGGGGGAGTACTGTTCCATACGATGCCTCTGGGTGGACGTATGGAACCATAGCAATCTATGGATGCTATGCAGAGGAGATCCTGACCCTCTGCCCCGGCTCATTGGCCTTGGACCAGGGGTTCTGCCACGCCACTGCTCAGTGCAGCACCTGGCGGGTGGCAGCTCGTAGCTGGCAAGCCGGTTTGGTCTCTAGACTGCTCTGTAGCCCAAAACTCCAATGCGGTGTTCCACGCGAGCTTTTGAAGGTGCTGTAATACTCCTTGAAGGTGGCGACCCGGGGCGGGGCGGCCCTCGTTGAACGCCATCGGTTCAGCAGCCGTTGGCAGCCCTAGCAGCCCGTAGCTGTGAGAATAACCGCACAGAATAGAGGTCACCTTGGCTTAGAAAAGATGCCCATGTAGTTAAACCTGCACTGAAAAACTGTTCTTTTAAAAAAGAAGAAAAAAGACTGTTGGCTCTTTGGGTTTAGTGTAGAACGTTGCGGTTACTTCAGATTGCGCCACAATCCGAAAGCTGGTGGCTTAGACGACATCAGGCAGGTTAGGATACCCCTGAGGACAGATTACTGCCCCTCTCTATCTGGCTGCTGCTAACGCTACATATGTACCAGTGCTAGAAGCAGTATATACCTGGGCACGTGTGCGTTGTGATTGGGGACCACAGGTCGTGATGAGGTACATGGAAGGACTCGGCGACTTGCTGATCAGAGCAGTGAGTGAGCTTGGGAGAGTTGAGTGACTGACTGACTGACTCTGGCATGTGATAGCTGTCAGCTGGGCGGGTCCCACTCCAATCGATAAGGAGAGAGGCGCTAAGTGGCGGGTGGATCTTGCCGTGTCCACAACATGGGATGGTCACATGTGCAGCCGTCGACACTGGGGTGGGTCAATCGTTCGCTATCTGTCTATCATGCCGACTCCATCAATCCGTCCCAACATTTGAAGTCGTCACAGGCCCCCAGGCCCCTTGACCCAAAACGTGCCGTCACTCAGGGTCCTGATGATGGTAATCGATCGCCCTGATTCGCCTCGAACACAACACAACCGACGCCTTTTGTTGGGCTAATCCTACTTTTCCGGGTCCATGCGCCGCAGACTTGGCGACACTCCTAAGAAATATTTCCTTGCACAAGCATCCATTCCTCCACCCTCCTTTGTTCCTGGCCTCGTCTGGGACCTCTATGTTTTTATCCGTACTCTTATCGAACAGCAACACATTACATTCATTCCGATCAAAGGTCTCCGCCACCGTTGGTCTCCCGTTAATTCCCTGGACGAGTTTTAGACAGTCAGCCTGGCCTGTGACCAAATACCTGGGTTGCACAGCAGACCAGCTATCCGGATAGGGTGCGTGACAAGTATATATCCACATTACAGCTCCCATCATCCATCACACGCATTGCTGCATTGCTGCATTTCTACCTGGTGGCTCTTTGTCCGGCCGTGACCAGCACGTCACTCGACCCAGCTTCTGTCCTGGACCTCTTCACCCGGATCACCTGGGACCTCCGCAGCCCGAGCATCCGACCGGGTCTACTGTGTATCCTGCACCGTGAACCACGCCCATTCTAAGAGAGCTGCATGTCAAGAGCTCAAAACCCTGCTGTCCAGCAGTCACTGCATCTCGTCCCACCTGAGTGTCATCCACTACGGAGTAGGCACGCCCATCCCACCCAGCCTTGCTTGCAGCCATCCTTTGCCCATCTAGGCAGCGGTCTGCCTAGACCGACCCACGAGACCATGGGGCCCGATCTACCTCAGTCTCCGAACCTTCCACAACCTCCTGCCGATGACCCCCAGGCTGACGCGAGACACGGTGCCCACCAACAAAAAGACCCCAATACGACCTCGAGTATCCCTCAGCCACCCCGCCAACGCAGCGCCTGGTCTCCCCACCGACATTCCGAAGACGAGTCCCGCCGCCGAGTATCGCATCGGAAGCTCCAAAAGCGACAGCCCCTCCCTCTGTCCGGTATGGACTTCCCCGAACAACTCCAACAGAAAGATGGGGACGAGGATCAAGAGGAGGATGTCTTGCCCATCGGGCTCGGCCACGGCAACCAATCGTTCATGAACCTGAACCAGAGCATCTTTGGCCTCATTGCTGCCGCCGGCCCCAAGGTCGACTTCCACGACAGGTTCGAGGGCAACAGCAGCGAGGAAGAGGACGCAGACGACTCCGAAGATGATGGAGCACGTTCCAAGCACAAGAAAGACGGCGCTGCCACCTTCCCGGGGAAGCTGGCACAGACCACAGTTCTTAAGCACCCTCAGTCCAAAACCAACAAGAAACACCGTCGGAAGTTCAGCGACAGCAAATTGATGAAGTCGGTTCCAATATTATCCAGGCTGTCGACTAAGAGTCGCTCAAAGAGGGAGAGCAAGGAAGCCGTCTCTCAAATACAGGAAGAGTCGGAGCCCGAGTCCTCCGCCGCCGACGGTAAGGCCAGTGAAGAACTCCGGCTCGCGCCAATGATGAGCCGAATGCTTGATGCACGTGCTGAGATGTCGGCGCGCCCAAGTTTTGACCTGGAGCGACACTCAATGGATCGAAGGGACCAATCATCCGAGGCCACAGATCCGGGCCCTTCCGAACTCTCCAAAAGGCTGCAGAAGATTTTCGACTTCGACGAGCCCGAAGAGCTCATTTCAGGTTGGTTACTGTCCCTACGTTCCTATCTTTTGGACGACAACTGACATCAAAGGTAGAATACCCGTGCTGGCTACTTCAAGGTGTGCTCCTGCAAGGTTATATTTACATAACTTCTAAACACATCTGCTTCTACGCATACCTCCCCAAGAAAGCGGTCAGTCTGCCCGAGCCATGCCTCGCGGAAACCACACTCACAATATTCAAGCACGAGGTCACCAAGTCTGGTTATCTCTTCAAGTCTGGCAAGCGAAGCCCAAAATACAACCGGTACTGGTTCCGGCTCAAGGGCGATGTGCTGTCATATTTCCGCGATCCTGCAAACCTGTACCTTCCCCATGGCCAGATCGATTTGAGATACGGCATCTCGGCTACGATCACCGACAAGGACAAGGACAGTCTTCATTTCTCGGTTGAGACTGACCACAGGACGTATCATTTCCGCGCAGACAGTGCACCCAGCGCCAAGGAATGGGTCAAGTGTCTCCAGCGGGTCATCTTCCGAAGTCACAATGATGGCGACAGCGTCAAAATCAGCCTGCCGATCGCGAATGTTATTGACATCGAAGAGACACAGATGCTAGAGTTTGCAGACACTTGCAAGATACGAGTCATCGACAACGATGAGACGTATGCTATTGATGAGGTATGTCACTTGGCTCAGAAGAATGCTCTCTGGTTCGAATTCCTGACTGACATTTAACAGTACTTCTTCTCATTCTTCAGCTTTGGAAAGGAGGCAATCGGCGTGCTCAAAATCCTTATTGAGGATTCCACATCTTCCGCCAACGACAGCCAGCCCAGGAAACGTGACGTCCCGCCAACCGTCGACGAAGCAGCTGCAGTGACGACGAGGAATGCACAGACTGCTCTTCAGCCTGGCTCTAAGCCTAGTCATGGCCTTGCGCCACTACGTACTGCCAAGATACGAGACAACGTGAGGGCTACACTGTCGCCCTTATCCCCTCAGTCACCGTCGGGCCCCTCTCCTCGCGCTAGTGGTGATTTCTCGAGGACCAGCTTCGACGCAATAAGACAATTTGGCCGAGGGAGCAGGGACACGGGTCGCCAGGAAATCCCTCGACGCAGCTACAGCAGGGACAGCCGGTCAGCTAGTAGGCATCGCCGCGATGATAGTAAATCTGGGGCAGACAAGTTTGCATCCACAGACTCCAACGCCGAGTCCACCGAAGACCCAAGCATAGCGAGCATCTCAGCCATGACGACGTCCGGGGAGATGGACCAGTCAGCCAGCCAAATCCTCAGGGGAAGTGATGTCTTCCACAGTCCCACGGTCCGCAGGTCCGCCTCAGCTACCAGGGCCAACGAACGCGAGTCGCCTCGCAGTCCTCATCAGCACGTATCGTCTGGCCCCAGGCCGCACCATGCTGCTACCACAGGCCAGGGAGTTGACCTGTCGTCTGGTGGGAAGATGGAAGGAAGTCCGTCGACGCCCACCCTGCAGGCCATCAGCAAGATGGGCTCGTACCCGTTGCAGAGAGTCGGCGCGTTTGCGGAATATCTGGGCCGGCACTCGAAGCGTATGGGTGGCATGCTCGCTACCGAGTCTGTGGGCTATGCCGGAAAGATGTCCGGAATGTGGAAGGGCGGCCAGAGGCACTACGACGAGCCAGCTGCGTTGCGAACAGACGACGAAGCCGAGGACGAGGAACAGGACAAGGTCGCCGAGCAGCGCTTCCAAGACCACTTTGCCCTGCCCAGGTCAGAGAAGCTAAGGGCGACCTACTTCGGGTACTTCATGCGCGTGCTGCCACTCTATGGCAAAGTCTACATGAGCGACCGAAACTTCTGCTTTCGGAGTCTCATTGCTGGGTCTCGCACCAAATTGATACTTCCAATCCGGGACATCGAGAATGTTACAAAGTCGAGCGGCTTCCGTTTCGGATACGCGGGCTTGGTTGTTGTGATCCGCGGTCACGAAGAGCTGTTCTTCGAGTTCGGTGACTCGGCGCTGCGCGACGACCTGGCCGTCTTTCTGCTCAAGGGAATTGAAGCTGCAAAATTCCTGCGCGAGTCCGAAGAACTAGGCACAGAGGAGAAGGAAGACGCGCAGAACGCAGAGGAAGAGCACAAGGCGCTCGAAGAAGCCCGGCATGACGAATTCCCAGACCATGAGATTGCTCTCCCACGCCAGACTTCGACTGCGTCCGACGGGCCGACCATTATTTTCGATGATCCGAAGGCATCATTTATCAACTTCAAGCCTGAAACCCCCCTTCGTATCACCTGCCTAACTATTGGTTCTAGAGGTGACGTGCAGCCCTACATTGCGCTTTGCAAGGGACTGCTTGCCGACGGCCACAAGCCCAAGATCGCCACTCACGCCGAGTTCAAGGACTGGGTTGAGGGCCATGGTATCGAGTTCGCCCCTATCGAGGGGGACCCCGGAGAGCTCATGCGGCTCTGCATCGAGAACGGTACCTTTACGGTATCATTCCTCCGCGAAGCCAGCTCTACCATGCGGAATTGGCTTGACGGTCTTCTGGCCAGCAGCTGGTTGGCTTGCAAGGGCTCCGATGTCCTCATCGAAAGCCCTTCGGCCATGGCAGGCATCCACATTGCCGAAAAGCTCTGCATTCCCTACTTCCGGGCCTTTGGCATGCCATGGACGAGGACAAGGGCCTACCCGCACGCTTTCATGATGCCCGAGCGTAAGATGGGAGGTGCCTACAACCTGGTTACCTATGTGCTTTTCGATTCGGTCTTTTGGAAGTTCACTGCGCACCAGGTCAACCGGTGGCGCAACAAGACACTGGGCTTGCCAAATACTAGCCTGGAGAAGATGCAGCCGAACAAGGTCCCCTTCTTGTACAATTTTTCTCAACAAGTCGTGCCTCCGCCGCTGGACTATAGCGATTGGATCCGTGTCACGGGTTACTGGTTCCTCGACGAGGGTGGCAGGGACTGGACGCCTCCAGCAGATTTGGTAGCCTTCATCGACAAGGCCCGAAAAGACGACAAGAAGATCGTCTATGTCGGGTTCGGCAGCATTATTATGGACAACCCGGCCAAGTTCACACGCGAGATCATCGACGCCGTTGTACGAGCAGATGTGCGGTGCATCCTCAGCAAGGGTTGGAGTGACCGTCTGGATCCCAAGTCAGAGGAGGCCCAGAAAGCTGCCGCTACCGCCGCCGGGGGCGATGACACTACCAAGGGAACGCATGACGGAAAGAGTGGCACGACTGAAATTCCCCTTCCGCCTGAAATCTTCCCCATCAAGTCGGCTCCTCATGACTGGTTGTTCAACCAAATCGACGCCGCGGTCCACCACGGTGGCTCTGGAACAACAGGTGCGAGCTTGCGGGCCGGAATCCCGACAATCGTGCGTCCCTTCTTTGGCGATCAGTTTTTCTTTGGAAATCGTGTCGATGACATGGGCGTTGGTATCCTCCTCAGGAAGTGGGGCGTCAACTCTTTTGCCCGGGCGCTTTGGGAGGCAACACACTCGGAGAGGATGATTGTCAAGGCGAGGGTGTTGGGGGAGAACATTCGCAGGGTAAGCTTCTTTTATCAGCAACACATGTGTTCACGTTATCCAGCCACTGACTCATAAATTCCGCAGGAGAATGGTGTCGACACAGCCATCCAATGCATTTATCGCGACATGGAGTATGCCAAGTCCCTCATCGAGAGGAAGGCGGGTCGAAACGCTGCCGCAGCCGAACGAGCAGCGACGTCGGGCTCGGACGACCTCGAGGATGATGCTGAGGAGGAGAGCTGGACGTTCATAGGAGATGACACCGGGCCTGACGAAAACGACTTGGACATCGACGGAGTCATGCGGCGAAGCCAGTTTCTGATGCCCCTAACTTCGCCCGATGGCCCATCTGCGCGGAACAAGTCGCTCGGGAGCAAGGCGCTCATGAGCGGCAACAACCCCTCGGTAATGTCGGCCAATCCTGCAATCATACCGACGGCTCAGCGCAGCCCACTCAGCCCGTCGAGACGCAGCGATACGGGCGACGATAGCTCCAAGGAGAAGGAGCGAGGAAGATAGTGGAACTTCCTGTGCACCCGTAGGGCGACCATGTGGTTGAGGGACAGCTTGAAAATTGAACCTCGACCTTCAGCCAAGAACAGTCTGCCTTGGAACGGAGCAGGAAATGATTTTGATTTTGGCACTGCCGGTCCATCCAAGAACAATTTGGCGAGCAAGACATCGTGGAGCAGCCTCAACGTTGAAGCTGGACGTGTTCGCAGGGTCAAGAAGAAAACTTGGAGCAGTCTGATGGTGGAAGCACCGACCTCATCCAAGTCCAACTTCTAGCCGGGGGTCAGTTTCGCCCACAGATGCTCACCATTGCGTAGACGGAGGCACATGGAGAGCCTTGAACCTGGGTAGGCGCAGGGGGGTGGTTATCCGGACATTATGGGACGAAATCAAGTGGTCATTGCAGAATGGTGGAGGGTGACAGTTATTGATGAGAAAAAGTTATGTTGTTGTTCCTACGTGGTGTGGTAATGAGTCTGGATATAGAGGAATCGAGGGACAAGAGCAACAAGGGGCATGACAACGAAAGGATTGGAGAGAGCAGTATCCAAGGGCTCAATGTGCCAGGCTTTTGAGGGCTAGGCGGAATCTGAGAGCTGACTGGACTGGCTTGTTCTCACCACGAGACAGGCCCTCTCTCCTTTTTGTTTGTTGCAAAGAGGTATCATGACAAGACGCTGGGTCAGCACGGCGTTTCATTCGGATGGGTTGTCTTTGTGGCTAAATATTTTACGCCTCATAATGATGGATGATGGACATCCTAGAACCAGTATCGCCTGTAAACGCAGAGCACGACGCCTAATAATTCCACAAGTACCTACCTAGGTATGTAATTGACCTTCGATGTAGCCGTTGGGGTGGTGTTCGCAAAGCCTGTCCACACGTGCTCCATGTTCAGAGGATGATGAAAAGAGTGCCACCGAAGGCAAAGCCATGGTAGTTTATTAACCTCTAATGGTACCTTTTCACGGCCTTTCTTATATTCTCTACTCCCTGCTTTTCCTACAACCCTGAGACAAGGGGTCCCTAGCTAGTAAATACCCCCTTATAAAAGGTATAATAGTACTTATACTTAAGAAATTCTAATGTATTACCCTCTTCCCTAGCGACTATTACCCGGGTATTACTTAAAGATTTATAAGTAAAAATATTATCGTAGAAAAAAATAGTATAGCTTTTATATAAGAAAGATCTAGCTAATTATAATAGTATAAGAAGCACGTATTTTACTATTTATAAGGTAGTACTTTATTTTATAAAATAATTAGCCTACTTATTATTAAAATTATCGTGGATTTTAAATATTATTAATTATTTATATTTTTTAAGTTTCTTTACTAAGCTAGATTAAGACGTTACTTAGGCTTTACGGCACAAAGGCTCGAGGTTTACACTAAATATAGTGGATTTTATAAGTAGGCTTGCCTAAGAAAGAAAGAGAGAAAGA
>MAVT02001087.1:0-16758 GCA_001702395.2 Diaporthe helianthi | reverse complement strand
TAAAGCTCTATAAAGTAAGTTTACTAATAAGTATAGAGATATTAAAGTCTTTATACATAGCCTATAGGCCCTTAAAGAAGCGTCTAATAGCGAAGACGCCTAATAGAAGAATAGTAGGGGGAAGGCGGGGGGGAGGGGTAAAAATATAGTTATAGCTAAAGCCGGGCAGCCTTAGAAGTGTAGAGAAACATCAAGACAGACAAGCGACCATATTTATATTGTTGTTTTAACCATCTCGACAATGGCCCCCTCTCTTGCTAGTATTTGGACAACGTCTTTTCACCCAAAGCCCGCTTTCACCAAGAAAGATGTCCCGGATCTCAAGGGAAAAGTAAGCCACCAAGGAATTCCTACCCTTTTTCTTTTCTTCTATTTTTCACACCATATGTACTCAAAAACCCGTGGCTATAGGTCTACCTCGTCACCGGCGCCAACACAGGCCTCGGAAAGGAGCTATCTCGCATGCTATACTCCAAGAACGCCAAGGTCTACGTAACAGCACGCACAGAAGACAAGGCCAGCCAGGCAATCAAGGACATCCAAGCCGCCGTGCCCAACTCCACGGGCACACTCGTACCACTCGTCCTCGACCTTGCAGACCTAAGCACCATCAAGGCCTCAGCAGAAGTTTTCACCGCCGCCGAGTCAAGACTCCACGTCCTATTCAACAACGCCGGGTACATGGGGCCCGAGAACAAAGTAGAGCGAACAGTGCAAGGCCACGAGATGCACTTTGGCGTCAACTGCCTGGGGCCGTTCCTCTTCACAAAGCTGCTTACTCCAACCCTGATCGCCACGGCACAAGACAAGACAACAGCACCGGGAACAGTCCGCGTCGTCTACCTGACCTCGACGGCCGCCGACCTCTTCAGCGACAAGAACACCATAGTCGACATGGACAATCTAGATTTCCACGCCTGCGACAGGAACGCCAAGTACAGGTACGGGGCGAGCAAGGCAGGAGACTGGATCTACGGGTTCGAAATGTCCAGACGGTACAAGGACGAGGGCATCATCGCCCTCGGCGTCAACCCTGGGAACCTCAAGTCAGACCTGTTCCTCCACCAGGGGACCGTGTTCAAGGCCCTGACGGGCCCGGCGAGTTACCCCGTCGTCAACGGTGCGTACACTGAGCTGTGGGCAGGCCTGTCGCCGGAAGTCACGCTTGAGAAGGCTGGGAGTCTGGTGTACCCCTTTGGACGCTTTGGGACGATCCGAAAAGATTGGGCGGCTGCGACCAAGTCGGATGCCGATGGTGGCAATGGAACCACGCGGAAGTTTTGGGATTGGAGCGAAGAGCAAGTCAGCAAGTACATCTGAGCGAGCATTTGGTCCTCGATGCGTCAGAGTAGACAGACGCCCACGGCTCAAGAATAAGCAAGGATGAGCAGCATACCTACGTAAGACTTTGGTTCAGCCGAAAGAGACTGCAAGCAGCATATGCCACCCAAAAGATATGCGGTGGGTACGGAAATAAATAAACCACTTACAGATTCATATTCAATCCATGGATCATACAAACTGGCAGTCCCTACCAACACAAGTCCACTCGCCAGTTGCCCGCTTCCCTCATTCATTCACCAGCATTCGGCACAACACACATACACACACACACATACACGTCGGTCATCATCCCCAAATATATTTCCTCACGCCACGCTATGAACCTAATAAAATATACAGAGTATATAAAATACACAGCAAGCAAAACAACAAATGTAGCTTGGTTGACGAACGGTCCCCCAAGACACGCACGCCGCTGTGCCTGCCGCTGCTGCCCTGTGTTGGACAACTATTCATTAACACCACCCCCAGAAAAAAACGGTTGCGGCCTGGCTGGGTGTGGGGAAAAGGGGGTATCATCGCAGAGAAAGGAAAATAAGAAAAACGTGTTCTCGCGCATCCTCGAGTCTTGCTATGGACAGGAGGAGCTGGTTCCGTGGTGTGATAGTGTACAATGTTGCTTCTCTTGGGATAACATCCCTCCCAGACCCTTCATAGGTCATATGTGTGTTCCATCGCAGGCTCGGCTGTACTGTCGGGCTGGCGGCTATCACGATCTAGCCCTGAGAGTGGCCTCCAAGTCGCCCTCCTCGATGACAGGCTCATCCATCTCGTCGAAACTATCCCGGCCGTCACGGTCACTACCGCCGCCGTCGTCCCAATCGTGCCGGGCGCCGTGGTAGTGGTGGTAGTCCTCGTTCGCGTCGTCCTCAAGGTCGAGGCTGCCCCTCGCCGCCCGCCTCGCGACCTCTCTCTCCCGCCAGATCTCGGCCTTTCTCGCCTCGGCGTGCTGCAGGCAGTCCACGTAGGTCCGGAACTTGACAATCTCCCGTAGGAGGTAGCTGCTCTTACGCTCCCAGTTGGCCATGGCCTTCTGGACGTTGGACCCGCGCGGGCTAAAGGCGAGCAGCATGGGGCTGCGCAGCGAATTGTGCTGCTGCAGCTCCGCCTCGATGCTCCTGACGTAGTTAAGCAGCGTCTCGAGCTGCTCCTTCTCGCCCGAGTTCGAGGGTCGCATGGACTGTGTCGGTGGCATCCACTCTGAGATGGTGATCCTGTCGCCGGGGAGCTTGTTCGACGGGTCGCCGCCCCGGGTGCTGGAGCTGCCGAAGTCGAATGAACCGACCGAACGGAAACTGCTACCACGCGAGTGCATGCTCGACCGCCCAACGGCACTATTGCTGCGCTGTCGACCCCCTGTGGTACCGGCAATCGTGGAGCCGGTGTTCTCGTTGATAGCCGTTACGAGCGCATTATTGATTATGGCGTCGCTCCAGCCATATTCCATGTTCGAGACACCGCCGATGAGGGGATGCGTGCTAAGCCTGGCGCTCCAGTAGTTGGCAGTCGTGACGAACTCTCTGCATATTTCGGGAGTGCCGACATGGAACAAGTGTACGGCACCCGTAGGCAGGGATAGAGCCCAAACATGGGGTCTCTGTTTCGAGTACCCCGGTGGTGGTAGAGCAGACGCAAGGGCCAGTCGGAGACTCCAGGAGCCGAGAGAAGTAGCGTTCTCTTGCCAGTTGCCACCGCCGACCACCGCACCCTTCTTTACATTCGACGCAGTGCGACCGCGACGACCTGTGGACTTGTTAGGCGTAAAGGAAAAGATGCTCACAGTACCCTTCTGGATGACGGCAAAGACCTCGGACCAATTACGTTCCTTGGCCTTCTTATCCACTCCATCGAGGTGATGCTTGTGCACAAGCATGCCCTCCTTCACCCATGGTGGCCCGGCGAGCTCGAGGGACTCGTCGTCTAGTAGTTGTGTGGGTTTCGGCTCGTCGCTCACGAGGGACTGCACGCTGCCTGTGGGGTCCTCCCGAATGATGGCCTGGCTCAGGGCGTTGGCGAAACCGATGGATTGCTGGTACCCTCCGCCGCGCGTGAAATGCGACCCAAAGGAGTCCATGGACATGGACGTCTGAGTTCTACCCAGCGAAGCCCGACTCCAAGTTGCGTTGGACTCGACAGGACTCCACATGGACTGGCCGTCGTCGAAGCTTGTTCTACTAGAAGAGAAACCTGCGCTGCCAAACCCGCGCGGCCGTGACCTGCTCTTGGAGGACCAGCGGGAATTGCTCGCGCGCATCGAGTCTGGGCCACGGCCACGCATCGATGTGTTCTCCGAAGGAGCTTTGCTAAGGACACTAGGCGAGCGCTTGAGCATGCCCATGACAGACAGACCACCAGTATGCTGCTGTTCCAGTGGCGGCTGCTCGGCGCCAAACAGCGGCAGTCGCTCGTCTCTGATCGAGGCGTACGTGTCCTTCAGCACTTGTTCCATCAGTGATTCCCATGCCTTCAACGAGCCTTCGAAGGGGATCTTCACGAGAGGACCGCAATCTTCGAGCTCGCTTGGCGCATCACCCATTGCTGACCCAGCCCGCATAGGGAATTTAGCGAACGAGTTGCGGAAGCTGGATCGCTCCTGCTCGTTATGTGCATCGCCGTCTTCAATGTGGAGCCCCCTGCCTGGCAGCACGCTGCCCCTCTTGTTGAACATGTCAGGGACAGATTCACCTAGAGCCTGTATTATAGTCGTCATCGTGTTCTTGATGAACTGGCTCCGGGTCATCTTTTGCTCGATGTCGGCCATATGCAAGTCGGTGTTCAGGAGCATGATAGAATAGCAGATCGTGTGGATGACGTCTGCGCGTAGCAATTAGCATTATGAAAACAAATGATCTTGGTGGGGGAGGGGGGGGGGTCTTCCTCACCGGTGGACTTAAATCCATGATTCGGATTGCATTTGCACCAGCGCGCGGAAAATGCCACCAATATCCTGTCGACCTGTTGGGTTTCTGCCCTGAGCACTAGTCGGTTGCACACGTCCCGGAGACTTGTCACGATACTCTTGTTCTTGAAATCATATAGGTCCATGTACGCCTGCAAGACTCGTTGCCGGATTAAGCCCTCTTCGCCCATCCACGATGCGGCCTTATCCTTCAGTATAAACTCCTCATTACCGTCAAATATCTTCTGCGCCTTGGCCCTGTCATCCTCGGTCGGGTCGCCGACTACAAAGTAGGGCTCGTCGAGTGGGTTCAGGTCCGGCTGCGGGGTCGTCACCTTCGAGTTCGGTTCCATGTCTTCAATCATCAGGCTGGGGATGCTAGCTGCTGAAGTACGTGTGTGGAGCTTTGGTTCAGTAAGAGCGCCCTCGATTGGGAGCTGCAGACTGGTATGACGCTCGCTCTTAATTGTACTGAGGCTGTCTTGGGTCAGCCTGTCCATTTTCTTGTCCCGCATCGATGATGGAGACATGAGCTGGGTCGTCTGAAGTGGCGCCAACGACATGCGGGCCACGTCGTTTCGAGATGTCGTGGGTTCATTCAAAGTCGACTGGTACTCTGGCTTCCTCACTCTTGGAGGGCTTGCCTCGCTCCCACTGCTGTCGTGCAAGAAGGAGCCGGTACGTTCGTAGTTGTATAGTGGCCTCGGGGGATCTTCCGACGGCGTTGTCCCTCTTTGTCCGTCGGTAGCGGAGTTACTTGGATCCCTCGACCTCGAATCGGATGGCACTGATCGTATCGTCGCCATCGGGTCCGGCTCGTAGTCAGGCGAAAAGCTTCGTACGTGCCGGTCCGCCGACCGGCTACCATCGGGTTCTGAGGAATTCACCGGAGAAAAGTCATCGGGTGGCAGACGTGGTGTTGCCAGTCCTGATGATGAGGCTGAGTGCGTCAAGTACGGGTCCATCGCCTTCCTAAGACTGGTGACAGGGCTTGGTTGCGCGCGCGGGGTGAGCACTTCGAGATGCTGAGCGGCTGGGGGGAGTTGTACTGGGGAGATTGTGGGAGCGGAAAGTACAGGTGGCACACGGGGGAGGTCGGCATCGGCGACGGAGACGGACTTCTTGCGTCGCCTGAAGAAGCTGGATGGCTTTTTCTGGAGGCCATGTGAGGAGTGGTTCTGAGAGCCCCTCGAGGGCGGATTGCTACCCGACTTGGACTGCAACGGAACCTGGTTGGAGTTACTGCTGCCCATGGCGGCTGCAGGCGGGGTGGGATTACTGAACGGGTTGGAAAAACCGGTCAAGTTTGCCGACTGATCCAAAGCGGTCACGACACTGCTCTTTGAGCCGCCGCCAAACATCCTCTTGAAGAAACCAGGCTTTTCCTTTGGCTGCGGTACAGAGTTTGAGGCGGACGGGTGGTGCACGGGCTCTTTGGTCTTCTCATAGCCAACGTGTGGCGCTGGGGCGGAATCTAGCTCGAGAGTAGGCCCAGATGCGGGAGGGAGCGCCGGGGTGCGGGGAACAGGAGGTGCCTCACGAGGATTAAATCTGGACTGTGCCTGTCGATTGGTGTTTGTGCTGCGCGAGGACTTGTTGCTTCGTTTGCGTTCGAGATTGATGGAGCGGACAGGGGAGAGGGGCTCGCCCATGGGCTCGGGCCGGTGGAAGGACGGCATTGACGGCATGTTGGGCAGCCGACGAGGTCCGACCGGCACAGTTGGGGTAGGCGCGGCATCATAGTCGTCCTCTTCGCCGGCGTAGGAGTCGAACACGTCGAATTGCCACGGCCGCCGCGAGTGTTGTTGATGATGCGATTGATTTTGTCGCTGTTGGTGGTTGAGATCGGAGTAGACGCCAAATGGAGGGCTGCGGGCTAGTTCGAAACTCGAGGAGCGCTTCGTACCCAGGGCGTGTGGCCGGCGCTGACTGCCGTACCCCCCTCCTGCGTCGATGCTATTTGTGCTACTGCTCTTGCTGCCCCTGCCCCCTCTTGAGTGTAACGGTCTCGACCCTTGTGTTGCGCCGTTTGTGTTTCGGTGGCTGGACAACTCGCGCATGCTGCCGATCCTGCCCAGGTTGGACTGGAAGCCGGTGGAGCCGCTGTTGCTCCGCTGGCCCCTGGAGAAGGTGCTCGAGTTGTCCTCGTAGTCGGAGCTGTACGAGTGGCCGTGGCCTCGCCTGGGCGGCGCCCTTGAGGTACTGGTCATTGTTCGAGCGGCGGGAGGTGCATCGTCTTCGTAGTAATTTGGCTCGTTGGCGAAACCAGACATGGTGCGCTGAGAGCCACCTGGCTGGGCGGAATTCACCTGTCCCATGCTGAACTGGTCGAGGGACAGGAGCATGTTCCCCAGGAGCGAGTCGCGCGTGACGTTACGCGGTGAGAGGGAGAGATCGTGGGAGTCTCGCGGCCGGGGCTGAGGGCGGACGGAAGGGGGAGTTGTAGCACTGGGACTGCCGAGGTGGTGGTCCCTGTTGCCGTCGTATTCAGTTGGAAAGTCATCTTCCTTACTCGTCATGTCGTCGGGTGGCAGCGGATCGAAGAAAGTTTCGAAGGCTTGGTGATTGTCCCGGGTGTGCCTGACCCATCCGTGTTCCGGGTCGTGTGTGCCAATTTCCGGGTCGGCGTGTCGTGCATCCCTCTCGAGCGCGGCGTAGGCCTGAGCGGAAAGCTTAGCGAAGGGGGACGAGGGAGCGGATAAGTGGCGGTTTGCGGCGGGCTGCTTGCTCGGCGAAGAGACAGGGGGATGGCGCCGTGAAGCGGAAGAATACGCGTAGGAGTAAGAGGAAGAGGTCAAGTGGTGGCTTACATTCACGGTAGATGTAGATGTAGCGGCGGCGGCGGCGACGGCGGCCGAGGAGGATCGCAGGCTCCTCTTAGACGAGGACTTGTAGGGCAGATGGGGTGGGGGCGGCGACAAGGGGGTTGTCAGGCCGGACGGGTCGACTGCGCGAGCGGCGGCGGCGGCAGCGAATGTATTTATGTTAAGGTCTGGTCTTTGCCGGTGGATGCTCCTTCGAGGGGGGTCGGGGTCAAGGTCGTAGTCATAGTCGTAGTCAGGGTCGGGATGGTGCATCTGGTGCATCTGGTGGTGCATCTGACGCATGGCTCGGCTTGGGAGGGAGGCTGGGCAGGTGGGAGAAGTTTCCTATGACTTTTCGCAGTACCTGCGCCGGTACGGTACCTGGGCCTGTGCCTGGGCAGCCTTAGCCTTAGCCTTAGCCTGTTCCTGTGCCTGTTCCTGTCTGTGTGCACGGAGAGTACTCTGTAGGGTGTAATGCAAGTTGCTGCGCCGCGCGCTTGCAGGCAGTCCGTCTGTCCCGTCAAACTGTCAAGCCGGTCGAATGAGCTTACTGTTAGGCGAAAGGGTAGCTTGAGCAGGCGCTTGGTTGGCTGGCTGGTAAGGGCTCGAGAGGCTCGAGGGTGCGCCGCCACTAGGGGAAACTTGGGTGTGTGTGTGTGTGTCTGTCTGCTATGCGGTGGCACAGACAGGCAAGCAGATCTCGCTCGTCTGGTGTCGGAAACGGGGACTAACGAATGACTCGAGAGGAGGTTGTCCCAGGTCCCAATTACAGATCCCACCCAGGTCAGGTCGTCCCAGGTTCTCGGCCCTGGGCGAAAGCTAGCTTGGGTATTCTAAGAGTGATCTGACACTCTGGGAGCCGGAGCAGCAAGATCAGCAAAGATCAGCCAGACCGGGCAAGGGAGGTAGAGCAACAGCGGCACCAGTAGCAATAGCAGTAGCGGTAGGAGCAGCAGTAGCGACAGCACATCGATTGCAACAGCAAGGGGGGATCAGCCGTTGCAGAGCGGACGCGAAATGGGCGCCATGCAGAGCAGCAGCAGGGCAGATTGTCGGACAGGCCAGTTGGCTGGACACGACATGCATGCAATGCAAGGAATAAAATATCAGATAAAAGTCAAGTAGAGCACAGCACAGCACAGCGCAGCAGAAGCATAGCACAACGCAGCCCAGGCGGGATGAGCGAGTGTGCGCGAACAGGTGGTGGTCGCACCGGCGGTGGCACTGGCTGCAATCGCAATGGTGGGCGGATCGGATGAAACGAACGGCTGCAGGTTATTATTAACGAAAGCAGGGGGGGGGGGGGTTGGATCGTGTCTGGTGGTATCGAATTGGCGTGTGTGTTTTTGTGTGTGTGTGTGTGTGTGTGTGTGTGTGCCCGTTACCCGTTGTTGTTGGTCAGTCCAGTTCTCCAACTGTGGCGCTTCAATGCGGACAGACTAGATGAACGCAAAGACTCCAAGACACGAAGACTTGAAGAGAGAGTACGAGTTGGAAGTGCACGGAGGTACGGTATGGCGGGAGAGATGGAAGAGATATCAAGGGGTAGGCGCCAAAAGGAGAGAGGTCGAGCGAGCCTCGGATGGAATTCAAAGTCGACGACGTGCTCCGTAGTGGGGTTGTGGGTGTGTCTGTCTGGCCTGCTGGTTTGCTGGTGTGACACTGGCTCCTCCTGGTCCAAAGTCAATTACTGGGGACAGACGGGCCTAGTGTAGTATGGGTCGAGGCTCAGAATAAGTCGAGGTTGAGGTCGAGCTCTGGGTCCGACCTAGTGCAGCAGCAGGTGCGATTGGTGGTCCTGGGGGGTTGCAGGCTGTAGCTCTCGTCAAAGCTCTGCCCAGTTACGGTACTCCGTACCAGTAAACCGCTTATGGTGTGGGTAAATTGGCAGATTGGCAGATTGGCAGATCACAGATTTGACAGGTACTCAAGTACCTAGGTACCTAGGTACCTACCAAGTGTGCAGGTACAGAGTCTGTACGGCTGTTCGAGACCTGTCAAACCCCATATGTTCTGGGGACGGTGATGACGGAGTTATGGCCCGTGTGCCGTTTTGGGTTGGTGACCGAGGACGAGGTAGACCTGGTCGTTGAAATGAGGAAAAAGCAGCAATCATTTGCTTGGTTGATGTGTGTCTGCTGCGTTGCTACCTACAGTACCTAGGTACACATGAAAAGACGGTGCGATTTTGCAAAACGGACACCGGGCTAGGCGATCTTTTGTTTGGGGGGATTCCCAATCTCTGTGGTTTTGATGCTATTGTTGGCAGGAACTGTTCGACTTGGGCTGATTGAGTGGTTGATGAAACCGTCATGTGCGTGGCAAAATGCGAGGACTGAAACAGGTATGGAAGGGAAAGAAGAAACGGCAGATCACCAAGCTCATGAGAGAGGCAATCACCTGGAAATCAACTGGAAGCAGTCTTGATCTTGATCTATCACACATCACATCACATCGCATCGTATAGACAGAAGCACATCCCTCCCCCATTTCATCCACTATTCACCGTCGACATCTCGACAAGATTAAGACCATCGTTGTCCATTAGCCTGCTCATGGGGAATAATCTAGAAATCCCACCAGGGCCACGTTGTGCTCCCTCCCCTGCCTTGTATTCATCATAACGTGTCTGCTCCGACTAGCCTACTGTGTACATGCCTGCCAGGGAAGGAAAAAGGGAAAGGGCAGCTATCCGGACGTTGCATCATCCCCCTGGCTCGCCGATTGAAGCAATGGAGACGCCAGGCACATGATATATTTCCTACCGCA
Organism: Diaporthe helianthi; assembly: GCA_001702395.2. Taxonomy (NCBI): domain Eukaryota; kingdom Fungi; phylum Ascomycota; class Sordariomycetes; order Diaporthales; family Diaporthaceae; genus Diaporthe; species Diaporthe helianthi. The sequence continues at coordinate 6,942 of MAVT02001087.1, read as the reverse complement.
TTGGGCCATCGGGACTGGGGTCCTCGGGCGGCTCCACCACCGAAATGGAAAGAACGGAGATGGAAGGAAAATAAAGGGAACTTGCAGAGCAAGGAACGGCAGGGTCGCGCGAGAAATCGAAGGTGGGGTCCAACCCTGTTTCTCGCCCAATTTTCCCCTGCTGTCTGCATCAGATATCCCTGCTGCAGTATGCAAGGGTCCCGGTGTTACTCGGGCCTCTGCTTGTCAGTCTTTTTCATTTGACCTATTTCCCTTTTGGGCGCTGCACACCCCAGGGCAAGACGGAGGCTCATCTCGGCGACAGTCACGATGGCATTTTTGGGGGTTTGTTCTCAACCATAGTCTTCAACTGTTGGTGTTGGTCTTATGCCTGACTTCATCTGACTTCCAATTTCGAGGGCCCGAATTCCCCGTCCAACTCTACTGTATACTTCTCTTGTGCCAGCGTCTCGGCAACGGGGACATCCGATGGAGAGCACCTCTCCACTTCTCGTCCTCCGCGGCCCAGGGCACACAGGCAAAAAGCAGATAACCGAGCCCAGCCGACCCAATGGTCTGCACATTTGAGATTTGTCGCTCTGACAATGATCGCCAAAGCTGCACCATCTCGCCGTTGTGTCCGTGGCTGGGCTTCTCTCCCAGCCGCCCAGCGAGCCTGCCAGCCTGCCAGCGCCGGGGAGTCGGAGACAGGAGCAAAAATTCGAAGCATCAAAGAGAAGTGGCGGGTTGCCCAAGAGGGACGGGATCTGTCCTAGCGCCAGGTACACGATGCATGCGAATGCGAGAGATGCCCTGACTTGTCCTCAAGAACAGCTATCCACATCTGCATGCCAGATTGCTGCACCAAAACACGCCCTGCCAGCGCTTGCAGATCGCATCTCATTCGAATCTTTACCCCAGTCGCAGCTTGCGCGCGGTTGCTTTATCATCTCGAAGGATCAGGCGGCACTGGCAGTGACACTGGCACAGGCGCGGACAAAGTGCCTACAGTAGCAGTAACATTCCGGCATTCGAGAAAACGTGGCTTGTTCGCTGACGTGGCATCGATCAATACCAGGCCCCCCGATATCGACAAGCATGGCAAAGCAGTTCCCCCATTCGGTGGCCCTGTTGGCAATCCCACCTCATCTGCTTCGACTGCTTTGACCAGTCGCAACATTTCCTTCCTCCTTTCGCGCTGTCATCCCTGGCAATGCCATATCCCGCGTGTCGAATCGGCTTGCTCTATCTACCCTTGCCTGTCAGCCTGCCAAAATCTTGAGGTGGTGCCGTGTAGACCTCTAACTGTTCTATCACGTTCGGAGGCTTTGATCTCTTCTTCGGTTCGGCAGTGAGGCTGTACACAGTAGGGCTTAAGCGTATGGGCAAACTTCGGACGCATCTGATAGGACCACGCGGAGCGCGAGGCCACGACGCAGGACGAGACGACACGGGCTCGGCAACACGAACTCACGGTCCAAATGCGTATAGCTTCCGGCCACTTTGACACGTCCGAGCGTGCTCAAGTGCTGACCGACGGCCATGGGTGAGGTGCGGTGCAACTCGCTGGGATGCCATGCACATGCTCTTGTGCCACGAAACTCCTAATCCCCGAAGTAGCGCCACCGCAAACCACTGCCACTGCGATCGCCTAATGCGGACTCTTACACCACCACCACCAACAACAACAGCCGCAGGTCTCACAATGCGGCAAGCTGACAAGCCATGGCAGTGAGTGCCATCTTAATTCCCAACGGCCAATTTATAACGTCATGCAGGCAGGGTGGGCAGTGGGCAGCGGGCGGCCCTGCAACAATGAAGTCAACATCCCAGTCAGGCTGTCAACTTCTAAGGCTTCTCAGTACCGTAACGTAGGATGACTCTTCTGTTCATGCTTCGATTGTGGAGATTGTGGAGATTTGCTTGGAACATTCAGCTTTCAGCCCCCAATCCGCTCTTGCCCCATCACAGACCCACCTTGGGACATGCACCTACACCTGGCACTCCGGGGCGGCAGCGGCATTCGCCTCGAGTCGGCTGCCCTATCTGTTTCCAGTTGATGAAGTCGCCCTGCATCTGCAGCACTACATCACCTGCAGCATTCACCACGAATCCGGGATGGACTGCATCACACCTGCAAACTCTTATGAAAATGGGATGGCCCACGAATGGTAAATCGTGGGCCAGTGGGACGGCCAGATCCTTGCCTGGTCTTTCGTGCCAGGCGTCCTTCTACACAAACATCCCAAACACACCGCCCCAATCATCCGTTTCCTTTGATGCAGGCCATGCTGTCACCGGCCTGCCAGATTCTATGACGCCTCGGGCGAAGATGTCCCTCGCCACCATCTCGGGCGTTGAAGAGATTCTCGAGCAAGTGCTTTTTATGATGTTGTCTTTGTCATCGACCACGGAATATTCACCGTACTATCAAAACATGGAAACTTTCTGCATAGCAGACCCGATGTCGGTCGAGTGGCCTTGATAAAAGGGGCTATCAAGTCGCGGCTCTTGACTATTCTCTCCCAACCAACTCTGGGCCCCATGCACTCACGGGCCCTCTTTCTATCATATGTGACGGTTATTTATAAATTCGAGAAGAGGACATGATGACCCGATGGTATAAATAGGGTAAGCTTAAAGGATGATCGACCGCTGGTTTAATTGTTAATGCCACTGGCGAACGGACAGATCTACAAGGCTCTCGTATTCGCGCCTCGTTCCCCGGCGCTTCCAGAAGAGAGCATCGGCACAGTTACGCCTACCCTTAACGCAGCCTGGGTGAGTGCCCATCTATCTTTTCAGCGCAAGTGCGACTGTGGAAAGCCGGCGACGAGACAAAGGTATTCCCAGCTAGAATTCTCTGAATGCCTGTGCTGCCAGCTCCTCTCAGCTGTCATGCAGCCCATGCCTTCTCGCCTGAGGGTTGGGCTGCGGTTGTCATTCCTTTTAAACTTGATGGAATTACGGGTACTTGTGTACTTCATTTCGATGCTTCTGCACATCGACGGCCGTAAAAATGCCACCCGTTATCATCGTACGGGTTCTTGTATGTGCCCCTGTGACATCCGCAGTGCGGTGTAGTAACCAAGAAAACACGAACATTCAAGCCACACTGGAATCAAGAAGTCAATTGGAACGACTTCTCAGATGTCGAGGCAGAATGGGGAACAATTCTAGGTGTCCTATAAAACGGCAGGGCGGGAAAAGGCGTTTCTTTGTGTTTATGAGATAAACCTAAGCCACTGCTTTCGGTCAGCCCAAGGATTTTAGCCACTGATGGACCTTTGTCGTCTGGACTCGGGCCGCAGATGAAAGTGTTACACAGCAGAGAAGGATACCAAAGCCAGGTTGAAACCTCGACATCAAGAGTATGAAAATTGAAACATCAGTCTGAGGTCAAAATTTGTGCTGTGGTGCTTGGCTGCCTTCAGCCACAATCGAGTCCAGACCTGTAGACCGTGGACACAGCCATGCTGCCATTCGGAGGTCGGGCGAATAGAGGCGGCGGAGGCCGAGGCGGACGTGGGCGGGGAGGCCGTGGGATCAGAGGCAATGATGGCCGAGGCGGAGGAGGAGGTCGAGGAGGAGGAGGTCGAGGAAACAGAAGCGATGGGGTTCGAGTGAATAGAGGCGATGGAGGACGAGGTGGAGGAGGAAACATAGGCGCCGGCGGCCGAGGAGGGCGTGGATGGGTAGGGGCCCCGGGCATTCAAGCAAGAAGAGGTTGGGCCGCAGCAGCGCCGAACCCTATAACCACGCAATGGCGGGCACGAGGTGCACCCTCCAGGGACGACCAACACTTCTGGCAGGGATTCCGACACACGGTCAAGCATCCCACATGCAACTTCTTCGAGTACCACAGGAGAGGCCTGTCGCGGGACCCCACCAACCCCTGGGACCAGCCCAACAACCCACCCTTGTTCCGCGAGCCGGCAATCCCTCAGTGGGATGGGCGCTACCAGGTCGATGGCCGAGCGGCCATTGCAGCGCAGAGGGCGGCGCGGGCTGGGGACTCACAGTTCGGCGCGGGGGCCGATGCTTGGGCGGACCGTCCGGGAATCGACCCGGAGGCCACGGCCAGAGCAGTGAGGGATAGGCTTGCGCAGCTCGGGGTTACCGTAAGGCTGATCAAGCTTCTCGGGGTCGGGGGGAACGGGGTTGCGAGTTTGTACGAGGTGTGGCCTGATGGGGCCGACGGGCCGAGCAAGAAGGTCGTGGCCAAGTCGGTGCTGAAGCCTGGTCGCAATATGGCTGTGGAGCGGCTTTGTAATCTGGTGCGTTGGAACAACCCTGTGTACTGGACACTGACGAGGATAATAGGCCAAGCCGATCGATGACTGCTGACAATCAAGTAACTTTCTTAGACCCTCAAACGGGCCGGCCATATCGTCCAGCCTCTCCACTGGGGAATGGAAATACTAGTAACCGAGGGCATGGGGGACAATACGATCCAGGGAATGATAAATGCACTCGCACCCATCGACAATGACGAGGCACTATTGACGCTCGAGTTCATGAAGGGAGGGGACATGCATGGCCTGATCAAGAAGCTGAGCAAGGACGGGGAGGACGTGCCTCAAGCGGTGCTGTGGCGCATCTTTTTCTGTCGTGAGTCTGCTCGCCCGGCCTGCTCAAACCGGCTCATGTTGCTGTTCGAGTGTGAGCATTACCGGTATTGCCATTAGCATCTCTAACTCCTGTCTTTACCAGTCGTAAGGGCCTGCATATCAATGTACTCGCCACCGAGGACGCTGGTAAGGCTCGCGGACGGAAGAACGGCGCCAGCACAGCAATTGCAGGACCAGTTTGGCCCGGACCTCGACGAGGCGTTGGCCGCGCCGTACCCTGGGTCGAATCGGCCGCCGCCTGGGTGGAATTTCATACACTTTGACCTTGACCCCCAAAATGGTAATGTTGTGCCTCTTCCAATGTTACTCTTCTGTCGATGCTCATGGCCGAGTAGTGGCCGATGGTGATCAGATGCTGACTTCGGTGATGTCACGCTTGTAGTCTTGATCGGGGAAATGGACAGTGGACAGCACACGGTGGCTCCTATCTTCAAGGTTGGCGATCTTGGTCTGGGCAAGGCCGTGGATGATCCAATGTTTGAATATCCGTGTGTACACCCACCACTAACCAACTACTATGCTACCTACCGCCTGGGCGAAGCCTGCTTCCTGGCTGAGGCTGACAATATTTGCCGTGCAGGGAAGGGATATGGGGATGGCGGCGGATGGGGAAGACGTATATGCTGTTGCCGGTATGTTTAGAGTCTCTATTCTCTTTTTCTCATGAACGGGCAGGGAGTGGCCAGGGTGGTATGGCCCATGCGAGTAGTCTGTCTGTCTGTCACTCACAGGGTGGCTGGTTAACCATCTCTCTTGGGAGCATGACAGGAGCAACATCACAAGGAATGGGATTACATACAGACGATCCCGGCATTTGAGCCTCACAAGGTGGCAGGCCGGTACGGCGAATGGAGCAATATCTTCCAGATTGGACTTGTATGTTACTGCTCAACCGCACATCCCCCCCCCCGCCATCCAAATCAAACCACCCGCTCCTCACTCACACGCACACGCAACAACACCCAGACCATGCAAAGCCTCATAACAAAAGCCCTACCCCCTTACCCCCCAACACCCATCGGCCCGCTCAACTCGCCCAACCCAGCAGCGCCCAATCTGTTCGACACGCCCACCCCCGTTGTCATCCTCGACTCGGGCGGCACGCCCGTGCCCGAGTTTTATACGCACGGGTTCAACCTGGCCGACGAGCGGGGCATCGACCAGAACTTTATGCACCTGCTGCTGCGGTGCCTGGCGGACCTCCCTGCGGATAGGCCGCCGCTTGCGGAGCTGGAGTGGCTTATGAGGCGGATGGAGGGCGGCGGCGGCGGCGGGATGGTGGTGCCTGGTGAGGATCTGGGTGTTGTTCGGGCTTGGTGTGATTGGGCTTTTAATCAGCCGGCTGCTGTGGGTTTCTTTCTGCTCTTTTTTTCTTTTCTCCTTCTTCTCTTGTTCCATTTCCATGTCCTTGGTACTCCATCTAGCCCTCCTGCTCCTGCTCCTGTTCCTGTTCCATGACCTTTCTTCCTTACCCCCCCCCCCAAACCGGCTCGTGTCTGCTAGTGATGATGAAAGTTTTGGGCTGACCATCGGCAACAAATTTTGCGCAATTCGTTACAGCCCCCAGCATTTGCAGACCAATTCTCGTCGTCCTTGGGCCCGGGCCAGTATCCACATGATATGTTCGCGACGGCGGCGTCGGAGGTGGCGACAGGGGTGGGCAATGATAGGCCGCCGGTTTATATTTCTACGAATCGGCCTGCTGCGGGTGATAGTGGTGGCAATGCGCCTGGGCCTGGGCCTGGGTGATTAAGTACCTAGGTATGATTGTGGTTGGTGTTGTCTGGAAGAGGTTTTGCATTGAGGATCATAGATGGACAAACGGCATGTTGATCTCGCGCACTGCCAGAGGATGGATGGGATGACGTAAGGGGGAAGGCAGCGGACGAGGGGTGTTGTACGAAATATGGTGATGAAATTTATTATTGGAAATATTTGTCGATCATAGATACAGTCAGCCAACTTTGAATCTACCATGTCGGGTGATGCGCCAGGAGGTTCTCGTTACCTGTCTAGCAGGATTTTGGAGGTGCCTGTCTTGACAACAAATTTTAATTCGGTGAGACAAGGAGAGTATGAATTAACTGCAGCATGGTAGTCCGTTGCGGTGCACAACATTTAACTTGTGGAATAAAAGTACTTAAGTAGTCAGTCAGATTGCTGTGCCACCCACACGGTGCTTCCATGCCCCTGCTTCGGAGCCGAAACGGCCAAGTCTCATCTCATGGCCGGCCGACGACGCTCATCTGCGCACAAAAGTCGTGACGTCCTGCTGTGATTACTTCGCCATACCAACACATGAGCCAATCCACTCATTAGCAGTCCGCTCATT
>MAVT02001086.1:0-16389 GCA_001702395.2 Diaporthe helianthi | reverse complement strand
GGGCACCCACCTTTGTTTTGGCTAGTCAGTTTGGACGAATAAATGGGTATGTCGACGGAGAGTACGTCGGATCGGATTGGAATATGGGGCGATGGCAGCTCAGCAAAGCATCAAGTACATAAGGTCAGATGTGCTGGCACCCATGGCAGTTGTTGGACTTGTTATCATCACCAAGTTCGTCAGCATTCGCTTCATTGAATCACACTACAGTCGTTCATTAAGTCCCAATTCATACATTCTTTGCTTACATTTCAGCGAAAGCAAGCCTAGATCTCAGTCAGAATGCAGGCTTCTATCCTCTCTCTCCTCGCCGTCGCTGGCCTTGTCGCAGCCATACCGGTAAGCAATATCCCACATCTTTCTCCCCGGAAACCAACGGAATGACTGACATGCACGCAGCCTACCCGCGCGTGCTTCGCCCGCCAGCAACATCCAGAGCGCGGCGCCCACAGCGACCTGCAGCCCAGGCCCCGTGGTCGACTACACCGTCGTCAGCGGCGACACCGTGACCATCATCTCGCAGAAGCTGAGCTCGGGCATCTGCAACATCGCCGAGCTCAACAACCTCGAAAACCCAGGCTTCATCAACCTGGGCCAGGTCCTCAGGGTCCCCACCTTCCCTTGCAGCGACGACAACACCTCGTGCCTGGCCGTGCCCTCCGACAACAACGAATGCGTTGCGGTCGGCGAGCCCACCTACACCATTGAGTCTGGGGACACCTTCTTCATCGTTGCCGCCGACATGGGCTTGTCTGTGAATGCCCTCCAGGGCGCTAACCCTGGTGTTGACCCCCTGCTGCTGCAGATTAATCAGGTCATCAACGTTCCTCTGTGCAACCCATAGGTGTAAGGGGTTCAAGTTCTGGCTAACTTCAAACATGATTAAGAGGAAAGGGGATAATGTAATTCAAAAATCGGGTCTCCAATGATGTAATGGGTTAGAACAGACAAAATTGACGAGTATGGACCACGACTAATCTTTTCTACATACTTCCAATTGCTCGTGACAATCCTTCATTTGGGTGGTGTTGTTCTTAATCCGTAGACAACCCGAAGGCGTACGGTCCCTTCATACATTGGTAAACACTCAGAGACACAGCGTTTGCAAAAGACACAGTGTCAAAGTACCTGTTAGTTAAACAACAGTAATCTGTAGCATGGCGTGCCGGGCAAGAGCTGCTATCCCTTGAGCTCGGCTGCTTCTACGTTGAAACATATAGATAAACTAGAGCTGCGGGAACCTCGATGTTGACTTGATGGCCGTGCAATAAAATCGAACAATTCGTTTGCTGGAGAGAACAGATTCCATCTAGCCACTTGTATCGAACTTACACTATCGGCTGAAGGATATACCTCAAGCGTTGTAAGAGAACATATTTGAATATCGAAGCGAGTTAGGAATACTTGACGTGGCCTTTGAGAGAATACCAGGCTCTGCTGTGAGCTCGCCTGAAGTCCTGAATTGTCTCGTATTGCGCAACCACTGCCAAATTGTGAGTACAAGGTGAGTCACTATCGCCATGGCGACAATTCACTTTTATCTGTGTATTCGAGCTAGTGCCAAAGTGATTTCATGAGAATTCACTTTCCCCATGGTCACTTCACTTCCAGTGGAAGCCCACAAAACTGTAATTCCCGCTCTTCGAAGTTATTCAACCTCAACTCTACTCTCTCATCTTACCAACCTCGTCTTCGGAAGTTTTCTTCCTCGTCAATACTCTTCTCACTGAAAGCGGAGGTGCCTCTCATCTGAGAACACCCAAGGCATACTCCAAGACAGTACTTTCACTCGAGGTGCTCTCTTCTACTACGAACCTCAGCAAGAAGATCATCCATCTGTCACTCTTCATAAGAACGACGACGAGGAGTCTCGTCATCATGGCGAGCACATCTACCACTCAGACCCATCATGTCATGACTTGGTTGATCCCAACAATTGGAGTGGTCTACGGCTTGATGGTCTTCTTCACCGTCGGCTTGATCGCCAGAAACATATCCACCTTTCGCGAGAAGGCTCTACACCACCTACCAACACGCCTTCAAGAAAACATCTTCATCCGAGATACACTTCAGGCACTCGCAATAGTCGTCTCATCGCTCCTCTGGCCATTTTTTCTGATAACAATCTCTTTCTTCATCGCCGGCGAACGATTCGCTCCTGAGAGCTCGGGGCAAGTTCCTGACCTGGGGCGGGCCGTCTCGAGCTCCGACAGCGACAGCGACAGCGAGTTCGACGAGCTTGCAATGAACGAAACAACCGAAACCGACACCGACACCCTGGACAGCCGGGGGGCAGCTCCACCATACATCCACAGCCCGCCATACGTTGCCAGGGTGGCGTCCATGCCCACCGCGGCCTACATCCGCAGCCTGGCCAGACGAAACACCACCGAGCCTCCACCAGCCTACGCGCCATACCCATCCGTTCTGGACACCATTCATACGCAGTGGCTCCAGATTTCAGACAGGACTGCGGAAAGCTACATTCGTTTCATGAACGACCTCGACATAAGAACACCTCCGGACACGACCCAAACAGGGAGCAGAGTCACCATCATCCCCCGCCGACGATAATTGATCCGGCAACGGAAGGGAAGATCTATTTGGCGTGTGGCGTTTCTTTGGGCAAGTTGGGATGGTTGTTTGGTGTCTTCGATGAAGGCTCTAAGGAGCGCCTATCCGAGACGATCACAGACGTTCGTTTTGCGGATCCCAATGCACGAACAATTACTACACCCTGTACATGGCCTTGGGATAGCGAGGGATGGATGGACAGCGGCAAACCACTCATGTATGGGCGGCAGATGATTAGAAATCTTGACGAGCAATCTGCATGAAAGCAGACACTGCACATGTGGAGGAAATATGGTTAAGTAGTCAGCCGCTCTAAGGAGCAATTAGGTACCTTCAGTGTACCTTCAGTAAAAATCATTTAATTGCTGATCGATTCCTTTATGGAGAGGAAAATCGGATGACAAGCGTTCCAGTAATTGGTCATTTGACACTATGTCCTTGTTCATGCTAGGATTGAAAATAGTATCGATGCTACTCTACCTAGTTACATTTTATGGTGTCCCCGTAGCGGCGACTGGTGTGCCTCTGCTGTTCACTCGACGGGTTATTCCGGAGGCTCCAGATGTCATAGCTCATCACGTAGCTCTCGATCACCTGAGGCTATTTCTTTCCTCCGAAGTACCAAAACCAAAGCGAACTCATCCCCGAGGCTACCACCCTGACGGTTCCCACCTTGATGGTCCATAGCATAACTACGTGCATCCGTTTCCTCGCCAAACTCAAGTTGCTGGCCGGTACTAAGCTCAGCTGAAGCAACAGCGAGGTTCGGCGAGAACGGAATCTCGCCCTCGCCACGCCGCTCAACTGGGACAAAGACATCCATAATCCGTGTGAAGACAAAACCAAAGGCTATGATGAGTACCGTACCCCACCCACCTTTGGTCACACCTACCTTTGGTCACCCATTTGCACCCAAAGTAAGGGCATTCTATTTACACCCATTTACTTAATTCTGCCTATATCGTGACGTTTCTATAGTCAATTAATAGGATTTTGAAAGCTCTATACATCTATAGTGCTTTTTAGTATTTTACAAATTAGGCTAGCGGTCTAGATTAGTAGAACCTAGCCGCTAGTTATCTTCTTCTAAGCTAGGCAATCCTTATAAGCTATAAATCTTCTCCTTTTTAACTACTACTGAATTACCTACTATAGCTACTAAAATAAAGCTAGTAAGTAAAGCTTAAGACTATATAAAGTTTTAAATAAAAAATACACTAGCTATAGTGTAAAATAATGGCGTTGCGCTTAATAAAGCGGCTAGGTAATATAGTATACCTAGGACCTTACTTATACGGTAATTAGAAATAGAAAAAGTCTTTAATTAGTAAATCTAACTTATTTAATAACTATCTAGTACTTAAGAAGAAAGTATTACTACTTGGATTCTACGCTAAGAGAAGCTAAGCTACGCTTTAACAGCCTCTCTAGTTTATACTTTTACTATAACTATTTTTAAGAAAAATGGTAATATAAAGCCCCTTAGTAAAAACTAAACTAATAGTTTTAAGAAAAAAAATCCTAGTATTTAGTCTAAAATAGGCTATAAATAAAAGGTAGAAAGGTTTACTGCATTTACTTCTAAGGTAGTTAACTAGTTTTTCAACTATCTTAAAGACTTTAAATAGGTAAAGCTTAACTTAATAGTTAATATAGATAAAAGCGGTGTTATAAAGAAAAGTAGTATGTTTACTTTCTCCTAACTTAACTATATATAGTTAAATAACTAATAATTATATAAGTTATAATAAATTTATATTTAGGAGTACTAACAGCTAATTAATAGTAGTTAAAGCTAATACTGCTTAAGCTCTAGTTACGGTAATAGACTTAGTTACTGTAAAGGGTATTTATCTACCCCTAGGTATTATTTTTAAAGGAAAATAACTATAAATATAGTAGTTTATAGAGTAATTAAAGTTAATTGTACCCCTAGAATAGGGCTTTAATATATTTGAAAATAGGTAGACGAGCAACGAAATTACAGTTAACTAGCTTTAGGATATTTTCTTACTTATAATTAATAAAATATATAATAATAATAAATCTTAGGCTATTCTTTTTATCTTTAATAGTTATAATAGTTATAGAAGCGTTAAGTTTATAACGCTATACTATAGGTATAATATTAACCCTTATTAGCTTCTAGTATATACTTCTTATAGTTTATAACCTCTTAATAATAGGGTATTTAGTATTTTTAAAGCGGTATTTAATAAGGTAATAAAAGATTTAAATAGCTAGATAGATTTAAGTCCTTTTAATAAAATTAACTTTATTAAATATCTTGTTAAAGCCTATAAGGCTATTAGTAAGCAAACTATTAGAAATACTTTTAGGTATATAGGGATATACTTTATCTCTTATAAAAAGGTATTATAGTATCCTAAAATTAGGCTTAATAAAGCTTTTAAGCTAATTATTAAAGTTCCTAAGTAAGAATCTAGCAACAATAATACTAGTAGTTAATCCTATATTAAAAAGGTTAACGAGAACTACGTAAGTAAAGACTACATCTTAAGTCTAGCTTTAAAAGATAATAGAATAGCTAGATATAAAGCTAAGAAGATTGCTAACGAGATTAACTTGTTACGGGCACAAGTTACCCTACTAAAAAGAGAGAATTATAGCCTTAGGGCTAAAAAAAAGGTTTAAGAGAAGATAAAGCACTAGAAGGCAATTCTAAACCCTAACTAGGAATTTATTATTATATTTAAAACTAGTAATAAGAACTTTACTATAGAAGCCCTTGAAGAGCTTTCTAGGCCTTAAAAACGCTATAAAGTTACTATAGTTAAGGTAGAAGAAGAGGAGGAGGATAATGTTGAAGATATATTTAAGCCGAAAGTTTTAGAGGAGATTGTGTTACGCAGCGGGCGTGCAATTCGACAACTAGCTAGACTAGATGATTAAGGAACTTTTTACGATTATTTTGATACTATTTATAGGTGTGCAGGAAGAGGATTAATTGATTTGTGGCTATTTGAATGCCTTTACTTTGAGTGCAAATGGGTGACCAAAGGTGGGTGTAACCAAAGGTGGGTGGGGTACGGTATAGAGATATGGGCGACGATGAAGCCGAAAATGTGCAGAGGATCGTAGCGCACGGCCACGAAGGCCGGGTATCCGAGACTGAAGACAATGATCAGGATGGGTGCTGAGCATTACCGGACGATAGAGCCCCAGTAGGCCGGGATAGACCAGTTCTTGCCAGTGGCGACGACGAGGTTGAGGTCGCGGGTTAATTGGAGACCCTGCTCAGTGTCTGCCATGTTAGGGAAATGAGGAGTGCGCAGGTTGGTGTGAGCTCGGCTTACCGAGTAAACGCCCAGGTAGCATGTCTTCTCCAGCCATGGGCTCTTCTTCCAAAAGGCAGGTGGCGCCACTATAGCGAGATGGCAGAAGAGACAACAAAGAGACCAAAGCTGACCGCCAATATAAGCAATATTGAAAATGGTATAAGCTGGCCAGCCAAGAAGACCGACGACATCCTTGTGTCGATAGATGCTGGTAGCAGCAATGCACTCGCACCACACGACAAACAGCAAAGACATGTTATTGATCCAAGTTTCCACTGCGCCAAGCAGGTGGAATCCGAACTCGGTGCAATTGATAAATCAGGGAAAGGAGGAAGGATATGACCACGCTGATAGACGAGACGTAGAAGCGGTTCGGAAGTTCCAGTTCCTCGCAAACTCCCCATCCATGATCATGGTAACGACCGTGTCCTGCAGGGCAAAAGCGGAGCTAAAACCCAGGATCATGATGGTATGGGAAAGAAGTACAGGAAGGACCAGAACTAAGAACTAGGCATCTCAGCGACTCCGGCGGGGTAGGTGAGGAAGGCGATGGAGAAGCTCCCAATTGGGTCATCACCAGGCTGGGGGAGCTGCAGCTGCTGCAGGAAGCCAATAATTCCGAACACGGCGAAGCACCCCACGATCTCGTAGAGCGTAGAGAGAGTTGCTGATGACGATGATGAGTGCGTCCTTGACCAAGTTCTGGTGCTGGTTGTTGTACGATGCGTACGAGGTGAAGTACCCCATGCCCAGGCCGATGGAAAAAAAAAGATCTGGCTACAGGCCATCTGCCAAATGTATCGGTCGCCTAGTAGCTCTCCGCGCCAGGTGGCCATGTACAATCTTATTCCGTCCAGGGCGTTTGGTAGGGACACGCCGCGGCTCAGCAGGATGAACATGGTTACGACGGCTAGAGCGTTCAGAGTCAGTTGTCATAGAACTTCGAGTGAAGAAGAAGTTTCCTGCTGGTACGGCAAGGAGTGGGCTGGAACATGGTTGCAGCCTGTCTAAAAACCCATTGCCTGTGAAGTAAGGGTCAACTGGTATTGTGGTACAGGCTAAAACTGGGGTATGATTTGCTGTTGAAGGGGTAAATGTTGTGTCTAGAAGTTGAAGTAGACGACCCGGCCTGTGATGCTCACCCCCTCGTACGTGCAAATCCCTATGCGTGTCAGCATCTGTTTGTGGGAGCATACGGTAAGAATAGGCATTGCAAGTGGTCCACGTTGAGATTTTAATAAATGAAAGAAAACTCCAACGGGCAAAGTAACAGACAATGAACCACGTAAACGCGCACCAGCCGACCGTCTCACCAAAGAGACCCGCAGCGGCGTACTCTGTATATCGTGCCACCGAGCCGTCGACGATTTCACCGGGGATGGGGTCAGGATTGGCGATGACCTCGCTGTATTAGAAGTTGACATGATCACCCTGCCACGGCAGCGGGGTCGAAAAGGAGTGTCGGAAATATATCATGACCCAGGCGAGGATGGGCACATAGTAGGCGACGACCACGTAGCCGTTCCACACGAGACCGAAGCCGAGGCCTTTGAGCCGTTTGTTCATGTGGTCAAATGCTATGACGCACACACCACGGTACCCTAGGGTAGGCCTGGCCAACTGCCATGAACGCACGACGGTCAGATTTATGTACTTCGAGCATGCGGTGTCTCATCGGCCGGCTGGCCGGCCTTATATCAATCAGGGAGAGGGGGCGGAAGGCCACATACTGGCAATCGCGAGAATGAGGAGTGGTATCTCGAGAAACAGCAAAGCCAAGAGGTAAGGAATGAACCATTGAAGGCCGTAATTGTTGTATACCTGAGACGGGTATCGAAGCAAGTTTCCGATGCCGATACAGCCGCCCATGGCAGCTAGGATAAAGGATGCCCGAGAGGGCCGTTGGTCACGTCCTGCTTCTGACTGGGGTGGATCGGGGGCGAAGAGCCTCAAGACTGTTCCTATGACTCGTCCTATTGTCTTTGGGGAATGTTGTCGAGTTTTAGAAGAACTATATCTGAGGAGTGTTACCAGGTGAAAGATGAAGAAACATTGAATGAGAACCCTTGCCACTACGTGCTGGGGGCCATTAGTAAAGATATATAGGGTATACAAGCGGACTCTTGTCTCCCTATCATGGATATACAGATCCCCATTACAGAACATCGACAGGATAAGGTAGCAGCACTGAGGTGAATATCAACGGAGACGCCAAGGCCAAGGTCAGCGTCACGTAGGTCAAGCCTCACTTATGAAGCGATGCAAGACGGGATCGTCCCCTCAGACCACTTAGAACGAAGCATTGTTGCCCGCCCCGATTGCTTGTGCCAATATAAGACTACCTGGTACAAGTCAAGCATTTGGCATCCGCTATGAAAAGGGAATCTCGTGGATTAATCGTGCTTGGACTATGACCCTGCAGACTTGCAAAGCTTGGTGGCTCCTTAAGTCCTTGGTGTTTTTGCCGTCCTGGAGAGTTGTGTCTAACCTTCAATGTTGGAATGCATGATCCATGCCTGACGAGAACTTACACTGCTTCGCCTACGATTTTATGTACCTTGAAAGTAGAGTATGACTACGTACTAGAAAATTGGAAGAGCAACTGCTTTTGTTTGTGGGAAAAGCAAAGCATTTCGTATCTCGAATTAGACTATGTGTTACCAACATTGTGACAACAACCTGTTTGGAATGGTCCGTGGGGAAAATAGCCATGGCGTTGCTCAACGGTTTTACACTTCAATGTTCCAAGGTTGCTTTCTTAGATCAAAGTACCTAGCCTGATAACCTTGGGTCCTCTTCCCTTTCGAGGTATCTATGATACGCTGCAAACAAATGATGACCAGTCGTTGGTGTTTCCCCCAACATACTCAGCAGTGCTCGGCCAGGGACATACTTTCCGTGTCATTTTACGGCCATCTGGTGGGTCACTGAAGAGCATATCCTGCGGCACCTCGCCAGTCTCGACCCATTCGACGAGCTTTTCCAACGAGTGTGGCTTCTGCGGTGTCGACTGGTGACTAATCGTTCCCTCACAGTGACCTCCGCCTGTAGTGAGTTATGCTGTCAGTTGATTTATGTCCGGGCCAAGTGATGTATGTATAGAATATCATGAAATAATACGCACCAGGCAGCATAAAGAGGGAGAACCAGTCCGAGACATCACCTCCCATGACATCCTCTAACTGCTTCTTATGATCAATCGGCCACGTCGCCGCATTAAACGGGTCAGCCCAGCCCTGCGTCACCAGGAGCTTGCCGCCCCTGTCACGGAAAGCCGACAGGTCCGGGCTGATCTCGTCGATGAGGGTTCCCACGCGCCGATCGAGCAACGCGACATCGGCGTCCCAGTCGAAAGAGTTCACGTCGTAGGTGAGGTTGTCAAAGACGACGTTTTGTAGTATCGAGGCTGTGAAGGAGTTGGAGAGGGAGCCAGACGTCTGCTGGATGAGCTCGTTCTCGCTGCCGAGTGAGAAGCCCGGGTAGAGGCTGTGCCCGGTCGAGTTGCGCGGGCCGTCGTAGATCTTCTGGAACGCGGCAATCTGGGAGGGGGAGAGGCACTGGGTTGAGTTGGCGGTTGTGGAGTCGCAGGCCAGTGTGGTGATGTCGAACTCGCAGGTCAGGGGGTTCTCGATGAGGCCGTCTTTCACCCCGTCAAGTTCATCGCAGTGATCCACAACGGCGCTCTCGACGAAATCGAGGATTGCTTGGCCAGTAACTTCGTCTTCCAAGCCGGTGCCCTGTGTGCCATAATGTGTTAGCAATGCATCTGAGATCATTGATGTTTGACTGCCCAGGTGACAAGCTGTAGACATACCTCAGAAGCCTGTGCGTTCCATAGGAACGACAGAGTGAGATGAGAGTACCAGTTTCCAGGGCATCCGGCCACGATGCCATCAAAGAGCTCAGGGTGATACTGCGCCAGAGCGAAAGCTTGAGCACCGCCCGTAGAGCACCCTTTGTAGTAGCTGTATTTCGGAGCACAGTCGTAGTAGGCCTCGACAACTGTCCTAGCAGGAGGCGTGAAGTAGGCGATAGAGTTGTGGATCCAGGCGAGGATCTGGTCCTGGTCATGCAAGTACGGAATGTAAACGCCGTCCTCGCCCTGGCCGTTGTTGTTGTCCGCAGCTCGGTGGCCGCTGTCCCCCCCAGCAACCGCATATCCGCTGTTCAGGTTGTCCAACAGTGCATTTTCGTCAATTGTGCCCGCCATGCCACCATTTCCTGAACAAATGGTAAGCCTGTGTGCCAAGAGAGGAGTTCAACGTCTACCTATGTAAGTAATTAGCACTTACCAACAGCCAGGAATCTGCCATTGTACGCAGTTTCTTCGGGCAGCCAGGCTTTGAAAACGACATAGTTGTTTGTCGGGTAGAACACCTTCCCGGTCACTTCACAAAATGCCGCCGTGTTGAAGGTCCCTGACACGTTCTTGGCACCTGCCGGGGTCCAGGTTGAGTTGGTCAGGATTGTTCCGTTGAGGCCCAGGGACCCTGAGTTGTGCCTGGCAAGGGCAGTGCAAGAAGCCTGATCGGCCGCTACAGCCGCAGCAAAGACGGGGAGCATTAACAAAAACCACATTGTTGAAATCTGAGCCGAGATCTTTCGAGAATAGCCTTGGGGGGGGGGGGTAGCTGCGAGTCCTCGGATGGTAACCCAACCCCGTGGGAATTCTACCCCTTTTATGGTCGGCAATAGTAAGTATATCACGCTGTGATGCCGATGTCCCACTTCCCCAAGACTTACACGGCTTGGCCTATGTGGAGGTGGATACACAAAACGGCCCGAATCACAATTCGCGTGGGGAAAAAAGTCATGTGCCCTGCCATGTTTTGTCGTGGAAGTCAAGCCTAGCTGAGTCTGCCCCTGTTAATCCCGCCCATCAATGAGCCTCTGGCTTCTCCGCACACCTTGAACTCCCGCAATGTCTACACAGTACCGTTACTACGTAATTTGCACTAATAACGAAGCCGTCGTGTGTGTTGAAAGGCCCGACAAGGGTACTATTTTGGGCAGAGGAAGCGGTATAGGTCATGCCGAGTTGACAAAATAACCCGGGGTACCATTATGCGTCGGATCTACTTTACAGGGCCCACAATCTACGCCATTACTGTCCTTGTTTTATCCAGAGCACTCAAGTTGTAGTCCAGTTCCAGAGTCCCTCCCACCTAGATACCCTAGGTATGCACGGCTGAGACGATAACGAGCCCATTGTATTCCAGAATGCCGTAAGTGGTGTTGTTCTTAATCCGTAGACGACCCGAAGGCGAACGGTCCAGATGTGCCTTCATACAGTGGCAAACGCTCAGAGACCCAGCGTTTGCAAAAGACGCAGTGTCAAAAAGCCCGTCTGGGCACGTGGCCGTAGCCTTGTGCGCACAGACGAGGCTAGGGAGCGATGGAACTCTAAGTTCTACAAAAAAGGCCATTTTCTGGAGCATGTCGTTGAATGGCCGGCTTCCATTCTCAGCATCAGTTTTCGCGGCTCACAGTAGGCGCAACTGCAATGTCTCGTGACAAGAAGCTTAATTTGAAGTTTCTATAAACTACAGTAAGCTTCAACTTTATTGTCTATGTTGTTTTATGCAAGTACCTCGTGGGCCAACAGTCGAGACCACTTGCCGCTTGCCTGATTTGGACTTGTAATTGGGAAGCTCTAGAGCATTGAGCAACCGCTGCCGGGGCCAAAAATCGACTCATAAGGCGACTGGGTTCAGAAGCCGTTGGCACTATCCAGAGTGTGGGAGAACTTGAGAGTGCCATACAGTTCTTACAAGCCTCAATGTTGAGGAAACTTTCAGGCATGTAACATTTGAATATAATGTGTCCGAGGTGAATCGACGCGCTTGACGCTGAGGGTAAACGGGTAAAAACCTGCATACCTAGGTAGCCATGGTCCATGGGGGTTTGTAATTCGCTGCAGGGCTGGTTTGGCGGTGATTGGAATATAACATCTAACGTCGCAGGTCATATTCGTTCTTCTTGCTCATTGCTAAAAGACGAAGCAGTTTCTGTTAGCATTTTCAAGTGAGAGACATACGCATACCATCACGGTAGTGGTTATTCCATGTGCCAACAGCAACTGCAAGTGTACCATGCGTATCATAATCTTTCGTGTGGTATTACTTAGTCTCTCGGAGCATCCAAAATGCTCGAGGAAAACTTCAAGCGAACCGTATGGTCTTCGTAGTTTAGGTCATGAGACGTTGAAATCTATTCATTCCGTAGCGTCTACTATTACGCAATTCGTATGTCCGTTCAAGGTGCATACTCAAACAGGGACACAAGCTGCTCAGACGAATACTCGGCATTCAGCGCGAGCTGAAGCATGATCCGCGCCTTTTCAGGGTTCAAGCCCCAGCCACCATATGTGTTCATGCCACTTCTCTCTGCAACAAAGCCGCCCTTGGTCCTGCTCGACACAACAATCTGCGTGCCGTGTTCCTCGGCCAGCGTCTGCAGCACGTCCTGGCCGGGGCTCGTCCACCCCCCAGCACCCATACCGGCGAGGACGAGGCCCCTGGCGCCTGCCTCGACGGCCGCAGTCGCCAGGGCGGGCTGTAGGGCCTGGTGGCCATAGAGGATGTCGACCTCGGGCAGCTCCGTGGCCCCCGTGACGTTGAAGTAGGCGCGGCTCAGCGGTAGGGCGGGCGGGTAGTAGAAGACGGGCTTGATGTTGAGGAAGAAGCCCAGGTAGCCCTGCTCGACGGCCCTGAACGTGTCGAGGGAGTTGGAGTGTGTCTTTGTGGTGTAGAAGGCGCTGCCGATGCGGTCGTTGAGCACGATCATGGTCCCGCGGTTCATGGCGGCCGGGCTGCCGGCCAGCGTGACGGCCTCGAGGAGGTTGATGGGCCCGTCTGCGCTGATGGCCGTGGCGGGACGCATGGCTCCAACCACGACGATAGGCTTGTTGGTTTGGACTGTCATGTCCAGGAAGAAGGCAGTCTCCTCCAGGGTGTCAGTGCCATGCGTGACGACCGCGCCCTGGCAATACGGGTCGTCTAGGGCTTGCTGCACCAGTTGGGTCAGGTTGAGCAGGATCTCCGGTGTGATGCTGCCGGAGCCGACGTTGGCTACCTGCACGCCCTTCACGTTGGACACGTTCCAGAGCTCCGGGACGGCGTCGATGAGGATGTCGACGCCGAGGGCGCCCGCCTGGTAGCCCGTAGTCTGTGCATTCGACGCGGCGGAGCCAGCGATGGTACCACCCGTGGCGAAGATGGTGATATTAGGCAGGCTGGCGTTGAAACGCGTCGTCTCCCGGGTCGAGAGATGGTGTGCTGGGAATGGAGACCCCGGGATGGACATGGGCACTGCGATGCTCACAGCCAGTTGGCATGCGGCCACGACGAGGGTGCGGGCCTGCATCTTGGCTTACTCCGTACTGCTCCGCTTGTAACTTATTGGGAAGGATGTTCCGTTCGAAGTACAGGCAGGCAGAGGTGGCTTGCGGGATCAATAGCCTGGCTTGGTCGATAGATCAGGAAGGGGTTTAGGGTCCGGAGGACATCTTGCATATTTTATAGCTCACAGTTATTGCATGCTCACATGGTGGGTGCCTGCTGTCCGGGTAGAATACATAGTCCATCTCGATAAGCTCAATATGTCGAGACGCATCAAGGCAGGCCACACTACTCCGTACAATCTGGGCATGCTCTGGGTCCACAGAACTATCACGAAGAAAATCTCGCCCAAGCTAAGGGTTGATAATACGGCACCACAAGTCTTGGAAAAACGCCGATGGACGTCATGGCAAGTCCGGAGCATCATCCTCGCTCGTCGTCCTTATCTGGGCGAACTCTACCCAATCGCACGTGGTGGGCATCCGGCGCCGTCAAAGATGGACCCACGCACTACAGCCGGTATTTGTCGTGCTTATCAGTACCGCAGCAGCGGTAAGCCACGGAAGGAGACCAAGTGCCGTCGGCAGTGAAAAGATCCCGATCTCGCATCCTAATGCAATCAGGCATAGAAAGTGCATTTTGAGTGGGAAAAGAAGCCCGGAGATAACAGATTATTACGAGCATGGATTTGTCCACGTCTGGTCTGGCCTGGGCATGCCTGGTTCCATTCCGTCATCCATTTATTAGATGTCATAGCTGGTGGTTTTGTCTTGAAAATTCTTTGGCATTACTCTGTTTTACATAGTAACGTCTCCTGAAGAAAAGGTGATAATTGCCATTGAATAAGATATGCTTTCGTGGTAAGATGCGTCTGCATGTACTTGAGTAAATATGCGTTAGTCTCCTGAAAGTGTCAAGCCAAGCAGTCATAGCAGAACACTGACAAAATCCTCTTATATTGTGTCTATTGTATGAAACAATAGCCCAAAGAGAGATGAAAGATTGTTTTGAATTTCGCAATATATATTTCAATAACAGGAGACTGGGATAAGATGAGGCTGCACGGAAGCTCATTACTGGTGAACTGGTCACACCTGAACAGCCAGCGCTAAATACCTAGGTACCTAGGTACATATGTATGTAGCAGTAGACATCATCATTTATGAAGTTGGCTACCAGGTGAGCCTAGAGCCAGCCGTGCAAGAATTTCTGCAAACAAGAATCAAGTACAGTGTGGCCTCTTCTGAAGCTCACTCACTTACAGCTCTAAATCCATGTAACTCGTGGATCAAGTCTTGGCCAGCCCTGAAAGTCCTTGCTAGTTTCCTAATTTGGCCTCACTCAGGCAACCATTACTAAATGGAAACATACCTACTTACTCAGATCTTGTATATTGGAAGCTTCCCTTAGACCACTAGGCTGGGAAATACTGGAAATTCAGAAAGCAGTTATTATATCCATTTACTCATTATGAACTACCCAGATCCACTCATATTCGAGCCCCTGCAGCTACCATAGGGTATCACGATTTCGGCTAGCCTAGGATCTTGGATAGCCAAAGTTCTAGCCCACCACACAAAATGCTCTATCTTTAAGAAGCCATCACTAATTCAATTCTACTTATATGTAAACGCTAATTATATAAAAATAAAGCTCTAAAGTCGCTTTTTAATCTCGATGTCTCTAAGGCCAAATTAAAGTCCTTCCTAAGCAAGTTCTAACCTCTATAGGTGGTTCGTCTTTATCCTTAACTTTACTCTTTAGCTCTTCTTCTATATCTATATTAACTTTATCCTTAACCTATTCTTTAGCTTCTACCTCTTAATTAAGGTTATCTCTAGCTTCTAGCCTATTACTTATTATCTCTTTAATAGTTATAAACTTCTTATTAAGATTAGAAATAGCCTTACGCTTTTTAGTTATAAGACACTTAACTTAAGCTTCTAACTTAAAAATACAACGATTTACTACAGCTAACTAGGCTATTTAATGGTTAAAAGCAAGGCTTATCTTTCGAAATTTCTAACGATTACTAGTAAAAGCATTAGGGCTAGCTAAATCCATAATTTAACGGCTAGATTTAGGTATTTCGTTGTTAGAAATTAACTTAGGCTTAGCTTGTTATTTCTTTTTATCTTAGTGGATTTCTAGGTATATAAAAGCTTTTTGACAACTAATTAGCTAATTACTAGTAGTTTTCTACGTATTCTTAATAGCTATCTCTATAAAGCTCTTTTTACGGGTATTTTAAAGTACCCTAATAAAGTTAATCTTGTTAATAGGCAAGGAATTAGTTAGAGCTTACTACTAGCTAATTATATCTCTATAGTAGGCTTTAACGGCGTTAAAAATACTATTATTAAGAAGCTAAAGGCTTTAAGAGTAGTATACTAGTAAATAAAGGCACTAAATAGTATACTAAAAGTAGGTACTTATAAACTTATCCTAAATACTTAGTTAATACTTAATAAAAGATTTTTTTAAGAGCTTTAAAGCTTTAAAATAGGTAGAAAACGTATTAAAGTATAGCTATAGTAGCCGTTAAATATTAAAAGAATAGTATTATCTTTATTTTTTCTTTTTATAGCTATTTAGGGGATAAAGACTTATTTAAGCTATGTAACTCTAATATTATTGTTTATTTAGCTATTTAGTAAGGTTATATACTTTTACTTTGGGTAAGTTTTTTTAAATTTCTTAAGAAACCATTGCTTTTAGAGTTCTTTGCTTTTGAAAATAATACCTAGGTCGAGGATTTTACTAGTAGCTATAATAGTTTTAATTATTATTAACTATTACTATAACTAATTACTTTTAATAAAAGCCTTTTTTATTTCTAAAGTTTTAACTACTAGGAAATTAAACCTTATAACTAATTAGTTAAATATCCTTATTATATAAATAAATAATATATTAAAACTAGCTATTAAACTAGCTTTATTAAGGTTAACGGTTAGGCTTAGCTTTACTTATAAGAATTCTTTTTAGATGTTAAAATACTAGCTAATAGCTTTTAGAGTAAACTTGTAGAATTAAACGGCCTTTTGTTTATAGCCTATTTTAGCGTATAATTTAGGTTATTGCTAAATAAAGCAATATACTTAATAAGTACTAATATTTATAACGTTAAACACTAACGAGTTGCTTACCCCAACGAGTTGCCTATTTTTACGCTA
>MAVT02001085.1:0-16774 GCA_001702395.2 Diaporthe helianthi | reverse complement strand
GAGGTACTATTTATATATACAATTAGTAGTAGAGTATATTAGGCTACTAGAAGTCTGTTAGGTCTATATAAGACCCCGTCTCTGTAAGTCAATAGACACAGAACCTTGAAAGTTGCTTTTCATACAGTCTAATAAGGAATAGCGGTATAATGAAAACAAAAGCCAAGACCCATCAACTAACACAGGTACAGCATGACTGATACAAGCTGAAATACATAATACTCCAATTGGACAATAACTAGCCGAGGAACCCAGCTGTTACGGCGTACAAATGTGGGTAAGCTCCTTGAGTCTGGAGAGTGACTTGGGACCCGCACGGGGAATTCTTTCGATTACAACTGTCCGAGCAGCACCATTGATGTGCGATATAGTTCCAAGCTGATAAGTTTTTCGAGTCATTCATAGCTACTCCACCCAAATCCAACTGAGGCGCTTGCATGGATAAAAGCTTGGCTGGATAATTGCATCACCTCACACTAAACAAGAACCATTAGCTGTGGGGGTACAACTTAGTGTACCCCTGGGGTCCAAGGTCTTTCTCCATTCCTGGACCCATACAATTGCACGAATGGGAACCAGAGTACGGGACAAGCTTCCGACATGATAATCGACCCCAGGTAAGGTTGTAAAAAACGATTTGCGCAGGGGAGCTAGAGTAGCGGAGCAGCATCGAGGTTGTGTCGTCTGGTTTTGATTGTGAGTATGCAGTTGAATGTTGTTCTGTAATCAAGACTATCTGTCAGTCACAAGGAGTTGGCGGGACTCTCTTCTAAGGGGAGAAACTATATTAGCCATTCCACGTAAATTTGGAATCAGTCCTTGTTTGCTTGAGTCCTTGCATTATTCACTGCTTTTCATGTCAACTGGTCTTTGTGCAATTAAACCAAAGAGCATTATACTATCACATTGCATTTGTCTCAAGTGCTCCTCGTAGATGAGGGCCGTCACAAGCCATGGCACCACCAAATAAACACATACTGCTCTTTGGAGACCAGTCAGTGGAGACACTGACTGGTATCCAAGCGCTGGTCCGCAATTCCAAGACAAGCCCGATGGCCAGGAGATTCCTCGAGGAGGCCACCGATGTGGTCCAACTCGAGGCTAGCCGTCTCAACAGGCAGGAACACGGGTGGGATAAGTCATTTGACTCGTTACTCGGGCTGGCCGAAGACGATAATGGCGGGCAGGGTGCAAATACCATCGTGTCGACGGTTCTGATGTGCATAGGGAGACTAGGCCAGCTGATTGTGTGAGTGGGCGACCATGGGAGACCTGCCTGCCCCCTTGGCGTTCAGTTCAAAAGCATAGCGGCGTTACTGACCTTGAGAACATGGGGTGAACAAACAGATGCGCGGAACAAGATCCAACGATACTTGGGTCGAGTTCCAACCCGGTCGAGATTGTGGCCCTGTGCGGCGGCCTCCTCCCTGCGGCAGCAGCCGTGGCGGCCAGGGACACGAGCGAGCTGTTTGCGCTGAGTAGGTTCATCATCGGGGTGGCGTTCCGACTAGCTGCCGAGGTGAAGCGGCGGGCACAGCTGGTGGAGGAGACGGGGAGCAGCTGGGGGAGGACGTACATAAACCTGGAGAGGGACAGGGCGCAGGGGATCCTCGACCGATTCCACGCGGCAGAGCAGATGCCACTTCCTCGACAGGTGGCCGTCGGGGTGGTATCCGACTCGTGGCTCACGCTCGTTGGGCCCCCATCATCACTGAGTCGTCTTGCAGCCTGGTCGCCCGAGATAGGTGCGGCGCCGTCGCTGGGGACCAACGTGCCGGGGCCGATCCACAGCGCTTGTCTACCGTCGATGGACACATCAAAGATTGTGGGCTCCTCGGCCATGGTCGAGCATCCCATCGACAACTCGACGGGCAGAAAAGCAAACCTGTACTCGCCGGGCTCGTGCAAGAGGTACGAGCACTCGGCGCTGGGCCCGCTGCTGGAGGAGATGGTCGAGGATATCGCGCACAAGGTGCTGCACGTGTCGAGGACCATGCACGACTGCGTGAGCCGGCTGGAGGAGAAAAGGTCCTACAAGGTCTGGGTGATGGGTCCGACGAACCACCTGGCGGCAATGGAACGGGCGCTCAAATCGCAGGCCATCTCGTTCCACACGGCGGGCCCATCAACCGGCACCACAGAAGAGGCACATGCGGCGGGCACGGGCGGGCATGTCACACGAGGCGGATCGGACCTGATCGCGGTGGTGGGCATGGCGGGGAGGTTCCCCGGGAGTGATTGTGTCGAGGCATTCTGGGAAGACCTTGTGGCGGGCAAATCGCAGGTCAAGGAGATACCCAAGAGCCGGTTCGACATCGATGCCTACTATGACCCGACGGGCGAGAAGAAGAACTCGACGACGGCAAGGCAAGGGTGTTTTCTGGACGGGCCGGGCCTGTTTGACCACCGGCTGTTCAACATCTCACCGCGGGAGGCGGCACAGATGGACCCTGCGCACCGGCTGCTGCTGACCATCGGCTACGAGGCGCTGCAGCAGGCCGGGTATAATAACGCGCTAGCGCAGGGGGGCGGCGCGCGCATTGCCACGTACTTTGGGCAGGCGGCGGACGAGTGGCAGGAGGTGCTGGCGCAAAAGGGGGCCGACATTTACTACGTGCCGGGCTTCTCGCGGGCATTTGGCCCTGCGCGGCTGCACTACCACTTCAAGTGGAGCGGCCCCTCGTACGCGCTCGACTCGGCCTGCTCGACCAGCGCCACGGCCGTCAGCCTGGCGTGCTCGGCACTGATCTCGCGCGAGTGCGACACGGCGCTGGCGGGCGGGGCGTCGGTGCTGACGTCGCCCAACACCTTCTCGGGGCTGAGCCGGGCGGGGATGCTGTCGGGGTCGGCGACCAACGGCGGGTGCAAGACGTTCCAGGACGGGGCGGACGGGTACTGCCGGGCTGAGGGGGCCGGGGTGGTGGTGCTGAAGAGGCTCGAGGACGCGGTGCGCGACAACGACAACGTGCTGGCTGTGGTCCGCGGGGCAGCCCGCACGTACAGCGCCGCCGCCTCTTCGATGACGCACCCCAGCGCAGAGGCCCAGGAGGACACGTACCGCAGGGTGCTGAGGCAGTCGTGCCTGCCCGCCGACGAGATCGCGTACGTGGAGATGCACGGCACGGGCACGCAGCCGGGCGATGTCGAGGAGATGGCGTCAGTGTCGTCGCTCTCGCGTGGCAGGACGGCCGACAACCCGCTGACGGTTGGTGCTGTCAAGGCAGCCGTCGGCCACGGGGAAGGTGTAAGTCCATTGATTGATTGATTGATTGATTGATTGATTGATTTCATGGATTAATTGACCATCTTGATTGACTGATTGTCTCGTCTTCTCGCAGGCTGCCGCCGTCACGTCCCTCATCAAAGTCATCATGATGTTGCGTGAGCGCCAGGTGCCTCCCCAGCCGGGCGCCCCCTTCAAACTCAACCAAAAGTTCCCGCCCCTCAGCGACCTCAACATCAGCATCCCAACCAAGCTGGCCCCGCTGAGGCCGAGCCCCAGGGGCGACAGCAAGATCAAGGCCCTCGTCAACAGCTTCGACGCCTCGGGCGGCAACGTGACGCTGGCCGTCGAGGAGCCCCCCTCGCGCCCGACAGCCAACAACAACAAGCCCGCCGACCCAAGAGGGTGGCACGTGGTCGCCGTGTCGGCGCGGTCCGCCTACTCGCTGCAGCAGAACCGTGTCAGGCTGCTCGACTACCTCGAGGCCAGGCCAGACACCAGCCTGGCCGACCTGGCCTACTCCACCACCGCGAGGAGGACCCACGAGCCCCTGCGGTGCGCCTACACCGGCTCGTCCACGGGCGACATCGTGCGCCAGCTGCGCAGTCATGTCCACGACCACCAGCAGCAGGTTGGCGTCACTCGCAGGTCCAAGAACAACCGGACCGTCATCTTCCTCTTCACCGGCCAGGGCTCACAGTACGCCGGCATGGGCGCCCGCCTCTTCCGCGACCACAGCGCCTTCAGGTCCATGTTGCTCGGCTACCAGCAGCTGGCGGCGGGCATGGGGCTGCCCCAGTTCATCCACCTCATCTCTGGCACAGGCTCTGGCACCACAGACACAGCCACAGCCACTGCCACTGCCACTGCCACTGCCACTGCCACTGCCACGTCAACCGCCCAGACACAGCTCGCCACCGTCGCCCTCGAGATGGCGCTGGTGGAGCTGTTCAGGGCCTGGGGCATCACCCCGGGCGTCGTCATCGGCCACAGCCTCGGCGAGTACGCCGCCCTGTGCGCCGCTGGCGTCTTGTCGGCGGGTGATGTCCTGCTACTGGTCGGCCGCCGAGCCCTGCTCATGGAGGAGCACCTCGCCGCCGACACGCACGCGATGCTGGCGACGGGCCTCACGAGCGGCGAGCTGCACGACGTCATCGAGGAGCTGTGCCTTGGGTCTTGCGGCGTTGCCTGCGAGAACGCCCCATCCGTCACCGTCGCCAGCGGCACCCTGCACGACATCGAGAAGCTGCAGCAGCACCTGGGTGCTTCCCGCGGCATCAAGACCACCCTGCTGCGCGTCCCCTACGGCTTCCACTCGGGCCAGGTCGATCCCATTCTCGACGAGTTCCAGACGGTCGCGGGGGGCGTCCAGTTCGGACGGCCCAAGATCCCCATCGTCTCGACCCTGACCGCCAAGGTCCAACGAGGACACCCACACCCACACCCACACCCACACCCACACTCGCACTCGCACTCGCACTCGCACTCGCACTCGCATTCGGACCCGCCCTTCAGCCCGGCCTATCTCGCCCAGCAGTCCCGCCACAAGGTCAGGTTCGTCGAAGCCCTGGATGCCTGTAGGGCCGCCGGCCTCGCCAACGACGGCTCGCTGTGGATCGAGATCGGGCCCCACCCCGTCTTGACCGGACTCGCCCGCCGCACTCTCGATGTTCCGCTGGCAGATCTGATCCCCACTTTGGATTCGCGCCACGACAACTGGCGCACCGGTCTGATGCTCTCAAGACGCTGTACCAGTCCGGGGTAGAGGTCAACTGGCCCGAGGTGCACAGGCACTTCGTCCCCAGCCTGACCCTGCTGAACCTGCCGACTTATGCTTTTGACATGAGGGACTTCTGGACCCCCTACAAAGAGCCAGAGAGAGTGGTTCACGTGATTGGTGCTGGCGACAAGACGGACACTGCAGGTGCAACGGGGCCGTCTGCGGTGCCCGGCTTTCCCACGTCCTCTGTCCACGCAGTTGAGCATGAGAAGACAGACGGCAACACCATCACGGCCACTTTCTCATCTTCCATGTCCCACCCCAGCCTGCTCGAAGCCATCAAGGGCCATGGCGTCAACGGTCATACCATCTGTCCCTTGGGGGTTTTCCAAGATATGGCACTGACTGCTGCCCATTACCTCTTCATCAGGCTGTACAGCAACAACGGGGACATTGGAGCCAACAGGAAATACAATGGCGAGGTCCCTCGGATGTCTATTCAGGCCATGGACATGACGCACGCCCTGGCTCTGGGAAGCGACTCACAAAACACCACCATATACCTCGAGGGCAATTACCGAGCAACAGATCATTCTGTGCAAGTAATTTTCACGTCCAACTCGGGACTCGGAAAGGCAAGCACAACACATGGGACATGCCAGGTCCAGTTCGAACCCAGTGGCCAGCAAGCCCCTGGCTCTCAGCCATCGCCCGCTGCGGGCCTCGTACCAACAACCCCTCTCTTCCTGGTCCAGGCCAGGATCGAGTCCCTCCGCGCGCTTGCGGCGAGCAACCAGGCCCACCGCCTTGCCAAGCCGGTCGTCTACCAGCTCTTCTCGTCCGTGGTCTCGTACGCACCCACATACCAGGCCATGGAGGAGGTCATCATGGACCACTCGAGCAGTGACGCGCTCGCCACCGTCAGGCTGTCCAACGACAACAACAAAAACAGCAGCACCGCCGCCCCTGCGCACCCGGCCACCTTTTTCGCCAACCCGTACTGGAACGACGCGGTGCTCCACCTGGCCGGCTTCGTCCTGAACTCGGGCCTGCGGTACCCTGGTGATGTCGCGTGCCTGGCTACGGGCTTTCAGACGTGGAGTTCGGCAGCGGACCTGGTCGCCGGGGCCACGTACACCTCGTACGTCTGCATGCAGGATCAACAGCGTGGGGATGGTGGTGGCCGTGCTGCACCAGTGGTCACTGGAGACTGTTATGTCTTTAGGGGGTCTGAATTGGTACAGGCAACCCTGGGCATCAGGTTCTTAAAGGTCAACAAGGTGGCACTTAGTACTATCCTGGGGGTTTCGGGACCAGCTCGTGGCAGCCAAATGAGGACAAAAGAAATAAAACACGACCAGGACCACAACACAGGTGGCCCACAAAGAGACACGCATCACCCCACGGAAACAAGGACGACGACAAGAACAACAACTAGTAATGAACCAGGTCTCGAGACCAAGGCACGGACCGACACTTCCAAGGAGATGGTGGATTCCATGCTTGCCATTATAGCCGCAGAAAGCGGCTGTTCGACAGACGACATGGCCGACGACTCGAGGTACACGGACCTGGGCATCGACTCGGTCATGTCCATCACCATCCTCAGCATCGCGTGTAGGGACCTCGGCGTCGACCTCCCTGCCTCCTTTTTCCTGGACAACGAGACCATTGGCGAGTCTAAGGCTGCCCTACAGGGTCTCATCGCCCCCCAGCCGTCCGTTCCCTCGGACTCGGGTGACAACGCACAGCGGGGTGATGTTACAAGTGCAAGTGCAAGTGACTCGTGCGTTCCGACACCGCGCCTGTCTGACGAGGGGGCGAACGAGCAGGGCACCTCGAGGCCTACCACGCCGTGGATGCAGCCCGACACGAAGCTCGAGGGGGCCAGCCCGTACGAGCTCATACCTCGGGTGGACCAGTGGAGGGACTCGGCTGCGCAACAGCCATCAATACCATCACCATCCACCCAACACAAACATGCCCTCCCTCCAGGGCTCGTCGCCACCGTCAAACACTACCAGGGCCCACGCAGCAACAGCGCAGACAACACCAACATCTTCCTCCTGGCAGACGAGACCGGCTCCACCTTCACCTACATGTACCTGCCGAGCCTGGGGCCCAAGACGGCTGTGTATGGCCTCGATTCGCCATTGTCCGCGGGTGGTGTGGCGGGGCGAGTAACGGACAGAGCCGCACAACAACATTCAACAACACCTAGCGCGACGCCGCCAACGGGCCTCGACGTCCCAGGCCTCGCCGCCGCCTACCTGGCTGCCATCCGAGCCGAGCAGCCCAGCGGGCCCTACGTGCTCGGCGGGGCGGCCGGCGGGGCAGTGCTCGCCTTCGAGTGCGCCCGGCAGCTGCTCCTGGCGGGCGACGAGGTCAAGGGCCTGCTCCTTCTCGACTGCGCAAGCCCGACGACGCGGAACGGCGGCGTCGGCGCCGGCGGCGATGGTGGTGATGGTGGTGATGGTACGACGCTGGCGGAAGAAAAGATAAAGAACAAGAAGAAGAAGAGGGTAAAGCCCGGCGTCGCTGAGCACATCAGCACTATGGAGACCATTTTTAAATTATCCTCGGAGCCGGCGCCTTTGCCCGCTGGCATCAGCGGGGTGGCTCTGCTTGTTTTGGCCAAGGAAGCACTGGGTGAGGGGCAGGGTTTGAAGTGGTCCGATCTCTTGCCTGGGCTACAGACTCGGAGGCTTGAGGCGGTCTCGGGAGAATTCTTGTCGACGGTGAACACTGCGGAATTGACTTCTCTGATTTTAGAAAGTTTCATACAGAAAGTTTAAAAGTAGTATTAAATATCCTACTTCTATAAATAACTAAAGGCTTCCTAGATTATAGGATAGAGTAGGTATAGTAGAACTACGTAGTATTATAATAAAGATTATATTAAATGTTTTACTACTAATTTATATTAAATAATAAAGATAAATCTTATATAAAATGTAAATAAACTAGTAAACCTAGCTAAAATAAAGTTAAAGTTTAATTATATAAATAAAGTATTAATAAATTTAATTGAAAAGAGTATAATAATAGTAAATATAATATATAAGTATTATATTAATAATACTTATTTACTATTAACATTTTTTAAATCTTTCTTTAAAGAAACTTATTATAATTACCTTAGAAGATATAAGATATAATACTTTCTTTTAGATTAATATAGTGAATTTTACTATATTAAAAGTTTTATAATAGTATTAAAGTTTACTTTTATAAACTTATATATACTTAAAAGTGTTATTTAAAATAAATAAGTATAGTAATTATTATAGTTATAAGCTAAGTAGTTATAATATTTACTAAGTAAGTTCTTGTCTTTAACTTCCTTAATTATCCCTCTAAGGTATTACCTTTCCTTATAGTAAAACTATAGCTTTACTACTTCTCTTATATAATTATTTAAGTAATACTAGCTTTAAATTAATAAATTAGTATAGATAACTTATACTTTTTATTATAAGTTATAACGACTATTTTAATAAGAATTAACAGTTATTTATACTACTATTATTAAACTTAAAGCTATTATAATTTATAAAGTAGACTAGTATTATAAAATATCGCAGAAAAGCACTTTAAATAAGTTATATTAAAACCTACTATTACTTTAAGTTACGTTTAAACCTTGCTTTTTAATTTATAATCTATTACTAAAACTAACTAATATAACTTTATTTTATAAAACTACTTTAGTATAATTATATAAACTACTAAAGCTAAGATAAACTTATACTAAGTAAGATAACTATATTTTATTACTTCGATACTTAATTCTATAATAGCTTAATTATAATAAGAATAAATATAAAGAAGTAATTAATATAAGTCTTTATTATAATATTCTTCTATATTAAAATAATACTTTTAATTATAAGAATTACTAATATATATTTTAAAATTTCAAAGGGTTTAAACCTAAAATATTTATATATTTAAATCTTTAAAGGTTCTAGAATTAAAGGTAAAAGTTATATAAAGTATCTTTTTAAAAGTATAGATATTATTAATTTAGCTAAAATTAAAAGGAATTTTTATTTAAACAAGTGTAATAACGTGTATATTCATTAGATACAATTGCTAGTAAAAGGTCTAAGGAAAAGGTACTACTAAGTGTAGTAAAGGTGCAAGACTAATTCTTGCCCCCTTTAACTCTTGTTCCTCGGGCCTGCGGGGGCTACTATTTATAGTACCTAGGAAGAAGCTAGGGCTACTGCTAACTAGTTATTACAATTGTACCTTCCTTCGAGTAGCATGCCCTTGTACCTTCTTGCTTAGTTATTGTTTTCAGTAACTTACATAGTTTTTAGTATTAATTTACTAGTAAATTCAACGTGCACGGGCTACTTGGCTATCTATAAAACTCCAAGCGTTTAGCCCTTTAAACTTTAACTTTTTTTCTAACTAATAACAACTACTACTTTTTAACTTTTAATATTAGTTAGTTTATTGCTTTTTCCTTAATTAATCTTTTTTTTTTTACTTATTCTTTTTATTACTATATTTATTATACCTTGCGTTTTTTTTAACAATAACTTTTACTTTAATTGCAATTATAAAAAAAGTAGCTATTTATTAAAAAACAATAACCCTTCTAATATACCTGCGTTTTTATAACTAGGCTTTGCTAACCTATATTATTAAATTTATTTGTTTTTTTTAAAAAATCTAGAAAACTTTGTTAGCCCTTTCTTTTACTATTAAGCGTTATTAGTTTTTTCTAATACCGCCTAGCTTTTAACAAAGTTTAATAGCGCTTCCACGGCTTTATCTAAAATTAATTATAATTACCCAACTACGCAAAGTTTTTAAATAGTAATAAGTTTAATTTCTATTACAATTAAGAAAAATAATAATAATAATCTTTTTAGTAAAAAAGTTAAGCTTTTGCTTACTTTATTTAATTTTACCTTTTATAATTACTATAATTAGCAACTTACTTATACGTTAGCTATAAACTAACTACTATACTAAAGTAATTTTAATAGGTAAACTACTACTATACTAAAAACTTTAAAAACCTTTTAAAGATAGCAAGCTAAAGCTATAACTACTAAGGCGCTTTTAAGCTTTTTAAAAAAAAGCTTTTTAGTAATTCCTTAAACCCCAAAAAAAACCCTAGTGCTTTTGCCTAACTTTGTTCGCAGTAATATTCTTGCTAAAGTACAAAGCTATATAACTCCTTTTTTCCAAAAGCTTGTTTACAGCTTTATTGTTAAAGTTATAAAGCTTATTTAGAATATTTTAAATTACAAAAAACACTATATAACTTAGCAATATACTATTATAACGCGCATACCTTGTAACTACTATTTTTGTTATTTTTTTAAGTAGCATAAAAACCTAGTTTTATATTTAAAAAAGCTAATCTTTTGCATAGTTATAAATACTAGTTAATTTCGCTATAATTATTATATAAAAATACACTACTTGCTTTATATTATAATATATACATTTAATAGTAGGCAATACAAGTATTATTAATATTTTATAAAGTAATTTGTTAATTATTAGTTTTATAGCTAACTTATATTTTGTTTAAGCAATTTTAACTAGCTTTTAATAAAGTATTAATCTACCTATATTAATTATATAAAAAAGCTATTTATTTGTTTCCTAGCTATACTTAGCCTATATATTAAATAGTTTTTTAATAAATAGCTTTTTTAGTATATAAGCTTTTAAAAAATCCATTTTAAACTCTTAGTTTATAAGTACTAGAAATAAAAAGCAATTTTTAATTAAAATAAACATAAGTTATTTCTTATTTCTTTATATCTTAGTTTTAATACATAAGCAAAAGTTGGCTATTATAAAAGCTAGCCTTTTTTACTTACAAGCTTTAACTAATACCTTTTTTTTATACCTAGTAAACTTCGTTGCTTCTTTATCTTATAATAAACTGCAAAAAAAGTTTATAAATAACCTAATTAATAGTTGTTATTTTATAGCCTAGCTTATACTTACTAATAATAAGTTCTTAATATAGTACGCTTCTATATAAAGCTTTCTTAAGGAAATCTAGAATATAGTTTAGGAAATATTTAATAATTAGTTAAAGGTTTTTTTTTTACTACTATAAAAGATAATGCATAGGATGTAAACTATATTACTATAAGAAATATTTAAAAAAGCTATACTATAGTAGTAATGCTAATTTGGGAGTTATTTGCGCAAATTTTGCTTTTTTAGAGTTAACCCTAGGATTAATTATAGTAGTTTTAATACTTTTTTTAAAAGCCTTTGTTTTTTAATTAAATATGCGTTAATTTTAAATATTTTTCTATTGTAACTATAATTTTATTCTTTAGTTATTTACATTTTTATTATCTTACTTACATAAGTATTTATATAGTACTTAATAGCTTTTTATATTCCTATTATTTAATTATCTTATCCTTATTATAGCTTATTTATTTTTATTATAGCTTATTTATTCTTATCTATTCTTTTTTAAGCTATTATTTGCTTTTTAGCGCTAGTACTATAGGCTATGCTACTTTTAGTAGGTTTTAATTATTTAGTTTGCTAATATATTTTTTTAAAAAACCTAAGAATTATATTTACTAGGCTATCCCTTTTATTTCACTAAATAGTAAATAGTACCCTTAATTTTCTAATAATTTTTAAGCTTTTCCAACTTTTATTTAGTATTAATATCTTTAAGGTTAAAAAGGTTATTATTTATTTTTACTAGCTTACCTTTCTCCTATTTATTCCATAGTTCTAAAAAACTTACATAAAAAACGTTATAAATTTAGTTATATTTCTCAAGAAGGGTAAAGCTATAGGCTTGCTTTCTCTAGCAATAAATAATTTAAAAAAATTTAATCCTCCTTAAAGCAAGTTTCTTATACTTTAGGGCTAAATTCTTTATTAATAACAAAACCTATTCCCCTATTTTAAATTCCATAGGTTTATAGCGCTTATTGTAAGCTTTTGCTTATATTTTAATTGCATCTTTTTAGGCTATTTCGCAATTTTTATAAATTTAAGCTAGTTTTTCTAGTTTTTTAAAAACTATTAGTATTTTTTTTGTAACACGTTATCCTTAGCAAGCTAAAACTCTTATAGTACCTAAAATAATAGCTTATACCTATAAAAAGCTATAAATAAGAATTTTTTAATTAAAGCGTTTTTTGCTAAGTTATACGCAAAGTAAGCAATATATAAAAAGTTTAGCTAGTTTATTTAGTTATTACTTGTAAATCTTTACAAGTAATATTCTAGCGTTTAGTTTATTTATTTTATTTAGCCGTTACCTTATAAGTAGTAAGCAATAGTAAATTTATTTTTAATCCCTTTTTATTAGCTTAGCGCTTTCTAGAAAGCACTTATAAATACTATACCTTTATTGCTTACAATCTCGCGAGGCGGGCTATACTTATATTTAATTTCCTTATGGAAGATTATAGCTAATTTTGTAGTGTTTATTATACTGCTTATAGCAAAAAAAAAGCTTATTTTGCTAAATTAATTAATAATTACTAGGATTGCGTTAACCTTTCTTCCGTTTATAACGGTAACAAGGAACCTTGTAATAAAGTTTATACTTAGTTTTTACATTAGTTAAAGCGAAATTAAAAGTAAAGCAAGCTCGCTATATAGGCAATAGCGCAATAACAAGTTGCATTAGTACGTTACGCAAGAGTGTATATACTTTATTATTGTAACCTTTAAACTTAGCTAATAAAAATACTATTTAACTAAATCTCGAGTTCTCGCTTGCCCCTAATAGCTACTTAAAGGCTTATTGTAGTAAACTTATAGAATCTTTTGTTGTAACGCTTCTTAATCTAGCATATATATGCGTTCTTTTTAATACAATAGTTTATCTTAAACTTTATACTTAAAACCCATTAACTTTTTTAAGTTAGATCTACTTTTTTAAACTTTTTGCTAAATATTCAAGTTTAAATCTTAGGCTTTACGTATTAACTCTAGAAGTAAAAAGTAAGGCTTTAAGCGCATTATACTAGCGCTTAAAGCATATACCCAAGCTTAGGCTTTTAAAATAACCTACTATAGCAATAATCTTATAGAGTTAAACTAGTATAATATTAAAGTGGGTTTACTATATATTTTCGCCTTTGTAAAAACTACTTTAATTAGAATTACTATAGCAAACTAGTCTTTGGGGAAGCTTTGCAAGGTTTTTCCTATAGCCATAGCTATTTTTAATTCTAATATTAGAATTTATTCTAAATTTATAAGCTTTTCGCTCAATAAATAGTTTAGCCTTTGCAATAGCGCATTTGCAAAGTTTGTTTTTCCAAAGCAATGCTCTATAACAAAGTTAAACCTAGCAAAGTATATTAACTATTGTACTTGCTTTTGTATTAGTTCTCATTGGAATATAAACCTTTTAAAATTATAGTAATTTATTAAAACAATAATAAACTTGCAAACGCCCTTAAAGTACTATTTTTAGTACTTAAAACTCTTAATAATAATATTTAGCTTTTTGTTATAAATAAACTAGTTAATTTTTGCGCTTAAAAACTTTCGCAACTAAAACGCAATTGGGTGCTAAACTAGCTTCCCATTTAACAAATAGCGCTGCAAGATAACAGCTATAAATACTTTATTAGAAGCATTATACTTAATTCGGGTAAGGAGCAAGGAATTATAATAGCGAAAAAAAAAGGGTTTATTAAAACTTAGTTTTTAATTCTTTAAACGCCTTTCAAGCGCTCTTATATTTAAAGAAAAGAAAATTAATTCCCTTTAGCTTTTAGCTATTCCTTATACCTTTCAACTATTTATTTAATAAGCGCGCTATCCTTAAATATCTTTTAATAAAACATTAATAAAAGTTGCAAAAGCTAAAGAATACTTAAATATTCTTAAAACTCTAAGGTATAAGCTATTCCTAGATAGTTTTAACACAATTAGGGTTTATTTAGATACTTTTATAATTAACAATAAACCCAAGAAACTTAACGTTTTATCTAAAAAAATTATACTTTTTAGGATTACTAAATAGATTTACTATTATAAAGCAATTAATAATAGTTTGGAGGTATTTTTTATACTTATCCTTATTAGTAAAAAAAATAAGAATATTATTTAAATAGATAATTGCATATACGTTAATGCAATTGCTAAAAACCTTAGCAATAAAAAACTAGAAGGTTACTAATGTATTTGTAAGTTTAAAGGGCATAATAGTAAATTTATAGTAACTATATTGTGTTTGGAATATAGTTTTTTATTTATCTCCTTTTCGAATGCAAATCTAGTAATATACATTAATAAAATTGATCTTTAAGAAGTACTAAGCACTTATAAGGCAGTCTATAATCTTGAACACCAAAAGGAGTAGGTAGCGGTTTTTTACTGTAATCTTATTAAGTGTTTAGTAGTTAACGCAAAGGCGAAGAGTATTGTTTTTTTTTGGCGCGAACAAAACTAAAGCATTAGCTAAACTTTTACTAGGCCTAATCCGCCTATTTACAAGGGATTTATCTAGCTAATCTTGCAAAGTTTTAAGCTTTAACTATAATAACGAACAAAGTAAAAGAAATAGAGGTAAAGTCCCTAGAACTAGATTAATAGTATAATTAGCTATCTAATAGGGCAGCAATTCTTTTGCTTTCTCCTTTTAAAAAAATTCTTTGTTTCCTTTAATCGTGGGTAAATCTATAATAAATTAAAGGCGAGCTTTAAAGCGTTATCTATCCCTCTTGGGTTCCAAGAGTTATTATTAAAGCTTAGACTAAGCTTTATTAGCTCTTTAGTAAAAAGAAGGGCGTAATATATAGCAAACTTCTTTAACTCCTTGTAAAATGCTTATAAAGTTTGTTTTTAGAAACACAAATATTCCTGCTTTAGCTACTAGTTCTTTAAAGCAAATTCTATACTAAAGTAGAAGGCTTTTAGGCTAAGTATCTTTAATAATAAAATAGATTTAGCGCACTTACACTTTACTATAATATAGTACTAAACTTTTTCTTTTTTATTTTTATAACAATTTTTTAGTAATAAAAAAACCTTATAAACTTTAAACATTAGTACTTTAATATACTAAACTTTAATAATAGAAATAAAGTATTTTTGGGATTTCTTAAGTTTATAACAATTAACAAATAAAATACTTACAAGATTTACTATAACTTATATATCTAGATTAACCTTTACTCTCTTATAGCTACTTTTCGTAACTACTTGGCTTAGAATTACAAACGTTTTTTTAACTTTCACTATTTTCTTTCCCAAGTATAGTTATCCTTTCTTCAATATATAGTTAATAAAATAAACTTTAGCAGCGTTAAATCCACTTGTAGAATTATACTTATTGCAAAATCCTTAATTCCAATAATAGCTCTATAATTAAAAGCTATCGCGTTCTTTAATTTAGCTTACTTAGGCCTTAACAATAGGGGAAGTAAAGCAATTATTTAAGTAGTAATAAGTATTATTGCAATAAAAACACTAAGTATATTTACTTTATTTATTAAGAGAATTCTACTATTAGGGGTTTTTATTAGTACTTTTTTAAACCTTTTAAGAAAGCTAACTTAATAATCTACGCGCGTGCCCTTTAAACTAGAAAGCTTGCCTCCTACTTTAGCCTTAGCCAAAGTTTCTTTTTTTCTAGTTTATAAGCTTCTTAAAGGGCCTATTTTTAAACTTCTTGTTAGGGATTTTTAATACCCCCTTTTTTCTTAAAGTTGTTTTCTTATATCTTCGCTTCCATATCCTTTTAAGCGTACTTACCCAAATAGCTTAGGCAATATAAACTATATTATCTCGCTTCTTAGGCATAGCCAAAGCATAGTTAACACGAATATAGCTTAATAGCTAAACAAAAAGCTAAAAAAGAAAGAAATTAGCTTTTTTCGTATTGCTACAAAGCTTTTATTCCAACTCTAGCATTTTAAAATATTAGTAAAAGCTCTATAAGTTTTATTGTTCTTTCTAATAAGCGTTATTTAAAGCTATTTGGATAAAGCTTGCAATGTTTTAGGGGTTTTTTTTGTAATTAATACTAAACTTGCGGAATTCTTTCTATAAGTAGTAGTTAAAAATGAAAACTAAGTTCTCGTCGTTATTTCTTTGCTCCTGGATTTTGGATTTTATATAAGTATTCTATTAATTTTGGTATTCCTTATCCATATAATCTAAGGCGTAAATAACCTTTATGTAGTTATTATAAAAAAATTATAGCTATAAAATATAGCCGCGTTTAAGGTTTATTATCTAACTATTATACTACTATAAAGTATAGCTTATAGGTAAAATAGCAATATTTACAAGCTTTAAGTCTTTTAGTTATTATTTAGGGGGTGCTTAAGTATTATAAAGAAGTTCTAGCTATTCTTATAAACGAAGATTTTCCTTTTACAAGCGTAAGGCTTTCTTTTATTAAATAGTGCCCGAGCTCCCTAGCGCAAGGCTTGCTTAAAAGGTTTCTCTTTGTAGTAGCATCGTAGGTAACGTAAAAGAAAGAATTAAAATTGTAATAACGTGTATATTCGTTAGATACAATTGCTAGTAGAAGGTTTAAGGAAAAGGTACTACTAAGTATAGTGAAAGTGCAAAACTAATTCTTGCCCTCTTTAACCCTCGTTCCTCGGGCCTGCGAGGGCTATTACTTATAGTGCCTAGGAAGGAGCCAGGGCTACCGCTAACTAGTTATTACAACAAGGCTAATAATAACTTTAATATCCTTAGTAGTAAATATATAATTAAAGTATATTAAATTATTTAGAAAATTAGAGTTTAAAACTTATTTACCTTATACTTAAAGGTAGTTTATAATATATATTAACTATTTATATTCTTTAAGTTCCTCTACTAAGCTAAAACTATAG
>MAVT02001084.1:0-16834 GCA_001702395.2 Diaporthe helianthi | reverse complement strand
AACTATAGACTAAACTTAGTTAGACTAAAAACTATAGACTAAATTTACAACCCTGCTTATGACGGAATTATAACAGCAACCATATTTTGAAGCCCCAACAGCGGATAGAGTATGGGAACGTGATGGTGGCCCATCAATTGATTTCATTGTTTTCGGCGCAAGATCGATCGCCGAATGTTCGACATTATACTCTACGTTTTTTTTCAATGTTATGTGCTATAACTTATATCACTACTACAATGTTCATGTCTCTTCGCAGTATACCTAGGTATTGGGGGATGCTCGATAAGGACGACTATAAGCAAGGGCAAGAGAACATGACAACCCACATCGAAACACACACCACTAAAGCTTCCACAGACACAATCATGAACAAGACACTTCAATTTCTTACGCGGCTATCAATAGGAGCCTATAATTGCCTCTGAATTTTCACTAATCTAATTGTGCTCTCTAATAGTATCCAGGATAAAAAACTTTTCGACCGTCGAAACAACATTTTGAAGGACATGGAAGTGAATTTCAAATATTCGTACTCCATCCAACGACTTTTCGAACATTGATAAACCGAGATTTAAACCGATTAGTCTGTCAATATACCTAGGTAGGCATTAGCAGGAAGAGCTAGAGTTAGGGCACCTGGGATCGTCAACCCTATGGCTCGCAAGGGAGAAGACGACTGACGATCCATACCAACTCAACGGCCCAACGGTTCAACGGTGGTCTCTCCCTGCCTCTATAGCTCGGCCCTTGTGGAATGTGTCTCACCATTTTGAAACGGCAAACGATCGGATATCTCGGTGTAATTATTGCACCACAGACTAGGGCCCGACTGATATCATCTGCAAGTAGACTCTATGACTTACGGGCCTTCCCCCGTGGCTGCTCGAGTTCAAGACGGGAACCGATTCATCCTCTGTCACATCTAACTAAACCATGATTTTCCAGGCTCCTGTGACGATACGACACGTCGCGGTTGTCGTCGCTGTTCTGGTCATCATCCATTTGGTTTTTTTCAGCGGATTGTTCGCGCACTCTAGCACTGACACCTTCTACGAGTATTACGATCGCATGAAGTGCTTGGTCCCTCCAAACTCCGAGTCCTCTGCTATCACATTATCACCGACGACTGGGGACATGAAGCCCACGAAACATCTAACTCCGCCAGAGACCAATATGAGCATCGCCTTTTGTTCATCTGTCCGAGATCAAAGCAGGGATCTGCCCGAGTGGTTCATCCACCACTATTACAACATCGGCATAAAGCACTTTTACATCATGGACGACGCCTCGCACCCTCCACTCTCTACCTACGATATCGATGGGTACTACGGCATCCCTTCCTCAGCAATCACATTTACACATTTTAACGAGGGGGAACGGCAGGCACATGGTGGAATGATGCAAGAATTTCTCAACGACGAGTGCAACCGACAATGGGGTCAATACCACGACTGGATAGCCTACGTCGATGTGGACGAATACATCGGCCTTATCACAGAACAAACTCTTCAAGAGATCCTACAGCCTTTCCTTGATGACCCTATAGTAGGAGCATTCGGTTTGATGTGGTGGATGCACACAGCAAATGGGCACATACACCGTCAGCCCTCCACCCGCCGGGCCTACACGGAGTGTATGAGCGACAGAAGCCCCGAAGGGATCGACGACGAGGAGTACGGGGTCGACAACGAGCACATCAAGAGCCTGGTTAAGCCGGCGCTGTATAACAAGAACCGAGACTCGCCGCACGACTTCAACACGCTGAATGGCTCGGTCACCGTCATAGAGAATGGGGATGTCCTGCCACACTGGTGGCACCGTCCTCCCGTTAGAGATAGGGTTGTGTTGCACCACTATATCGTGAAGAGCGAGGAGGAATACGCTGAGAAGCAGTATAGAGGGAACCAAGGTGGCACATACAGAACCTGGGATTATTGGCACCACATCAATGATGGACCTAACGAGCCATGTGAAGACATGCTGAGGTGGGAAATATGAAGAATACAGACAGATCCGATGAGGATTGCAAGACGGCAAATACACAGAGAATAACTTCGGGCAAGAGAACACGGACAGACTAGGTACAAAATTCAGGACCAGTAATACCGTGTCTGGTAACACTTCAATTACGATTGAAGAAAGATGACTTTACGTTCACTCCGTGAACTGAAACCAGAATGGAATTCGTGAAATGAAATTTGAATAGTGAACGAAGTCTTGACCAACTCGCCCTGGTCACTCTTTTCGCACTGGGCTTCAGTCTGACATCCAAAGTATAACATTTAAATGACTCCTGTGTCTACCTCCTGGCTGATAGTTCGTCTCTTGCATTAACCGTTGCGCGTTTGAGTACTGCCTCGAAGTGTTGTCAATCTACAAATGTGCCACTGCCCTGGCAACATACCTACCTACCTTAGTAAGTAGGTACATGTCCGAACTTCTCGATCGTACACCTCAACACCCCGGCGACCAAAATGAAACAAAGAAAAATATGTTAAGGTGGTTACCGATAATGAGAACATCCATTCATGGTTTCTGTCCCATCTCTAAGTTTCCATGTGTAAGACTGCTCAAGTAGCCGATTGATAACTAACCCAGGTGCCATTGTTTGTGCCCTTCATGAACAGAACCCTTTCCGCCTCCGAAAGCAGGTGTCCGTCACCCTTCCACTCCCCCACAGTGGTGGTGAATCCCCGTTCCTCAGAGAATTACGCGACCGAAGGGGAAGACACCTGTGCCGGGCGGGGAACAACCGGTGGCAGATCTGCAACAAACGTGGGCTTATCTGCGACAGCCTTGGTGGGCTTATCTGCGACGACGTCTCCGTCGCGCGCACTAACACGGGCAACCGACCGAGGTATCTTCGCATCAAAAAATGCCGTAATATTAGAGGGTATGTACGGAAGGATAGCAAAACCGAGGATCACAAAGATGATGACGGCAGCTTGTAGTTGCGAGCCCCTGACGAGGTTGGCGAGGCCGGGGAGGGCTTTGTCGTGGAAGAGCACGGCCGCTGTCGCCGAGGCATAAGCGATGAAGAACAGGAAGAGGGCCACGGCGACATTCCTCGCGACTTCTGAGGCGTAGTATTTGGTTCTGGAGTAGTATCGCTCCGGGACAAAGGTTGCGATTAGGATCAGGCTCGTGATGAGGGCGGCGGCGTATGTGTCCTCGCTGGGGCCGTAGTTCCCATTGAGGTGGGCGATGACCGAGAAGAGCAGGCCGACTCGAGAGGCCCAAATCGATGCTGTTTTGAGGTCAGTCATGTTGGAGCGTGACTATGGATGTCAATTCTTTGGCTTGGGTTCTGTTGAGAGTTGTGTCTGTGGCAAATGGGATGTTGCCAATGCCCACATGCAGGTAGCTTAGTAGAACACGCCCTGTCTACTTATTGAAATGCGGATACTTTGTAAAGTAGCTCGCAGCTGTTTCAGTACTAGCTTATGACGTTCGTTGATAACGGAGAGAACGCGGAAAATAAAGAAGAAGCAGTGGTGGATACAGGTGTTCAGCGTGTGAGATGTCTTTGTTGGCACTCGTACCTTTGTTGTGTTCATCACTGCATTCCGTTTACGGTCTACAGCCCGCTCTTCGACTATTTTACTACGAGAAAGTGAGGTACGGATTCAGTTGAGCTTAAACATGTCCTGCCGTCACAATATTTCTGAGAAGTACTTCGTAGGATAGCAACGTCTGCATCTATATTGGCCTTAACCAGGGTACCCAAGTTTCCTCTTTGCTACGTGTCTGAGCCGCCTCCAAGTACTACAAACTTATCAACATAGAATTACAGTATCGCCTAAGATGAATTGCTCGAAATATCTTAGCATGTACTTGAATATGTATTAGTTTATCTAAGTACTGGGTGTCCGTATTTAAGTTGGCGACATTCTAATTGACTACGGCCGTTTCCCAATCATTTGCAACTGTGCAGGCATCATTTGATCATTTTTAATACATGAACTAAGTGATGCGAGGGCTACACGATGACAATGTGGATTTTTGTCCAAATTGTCACACAGATTCGCTGCATGTCCATTGCTCCACTGAACCGAACTGCAGGGCCGATGCGAGTTTGGCTAATGCAAGGCGAGCTCTTGTGTGTGGTTGAAGACAGTGAGAACTACTACAACACGATTGTTGGACTAAAGGCTCATTGGATTCATACCTACTGGTATTGAGTCTATAGAACGGGGACGATCCTGGGCACGACTTTGTCTCTCTAACAATCAGATGTCAATTGCGCCCTTCCCCTGTGTGTAGCCCACACCTAGCCGTGTAGAAAGCGCCCTTCTACTTCAAATGTTCGTATCCCAAGAAAAGCCTCAGATGACCCTCGACGGATGTGGTCCAACCTCTTGAGGTATTTAAGTGCCTGGTGTTACTACATGTGTTCTCTAACAGTCTGCTGCCAACATTCAAGCTCTCCATCAACGCCAGCCCACCAACCGCACGCGCAGAACAGCACTTCACTGCAGAACACCCGTCAACAATGAGCAACAAAATTCTACAATTCCGCATCGCCACCCCAGACGATGCGGCACAGATCCAAAACCTAATCCAATCCTCCTTCCGCACCCCAGACCCCAGAGAAAAGTGGACAGGCAGCACACAACTCGCATCACAATTGCACATCAGCGTCGACGAGGTCCTAGCCAAAATCCACAAGCCGGAATGCGCCGTCCTCGTCGCCACCACCACGGACCACCCCACCGACGACGGCACGATA
Source organism: Diaporthe helianthi (assembly GCA_001702395.2). Lineage (NCBI taxonomy): Eukaryota > Fungi > Ascomycota > Sordariomycetes > Diaporthales > Diaporthaceae > Diaporthe > Diaporthe helianthi. Next base: position 12,102 of record MAVT02001084.1, on the reverse strand, counting down.
GTAGCCTCGGTCGAGTGCGCGAAGCCCACCGGCACAGCTGCATGTGGCACCCGAGTCCCTGCGGGCAAGAACAACAACTACAACACCAGCGGCGGCGGCGGCAAAAAAGACCTAGTGCGCCTCTCCATGCTCGCGGTGGACAACACCCAGCAGCGCACCGGGCTCGGGCGCGCGGTCCTCGCCCGCGCCGAGGAGTTCTGCCGCACGGAGTGGGGTGGTGTCACGAGGCTGGGGCTCAACGCGCTGTCGACGCGCGAGGCGCTCATCGCGTGGTATGAGCGGTGCGGGTTCGAGAGGACGGGGGAGACGTCTGCGTTCCCGCGCGAGCGGTTCCCTGCTCTTGACTTACCTGAGGATCTCTGTTTTGTTGAGCTGGAGAAGGACCTGACGAGGGTTAGGTAGAGGAGTCTGGTTGTGGTGTGACGTGTCTACAGGTTGGGAGGAGTTTGGGGGTGGCGAAGAGATGTCGGTCATGGGGCCAAGGCATCAATGAGAATCCGGTGTTTATTGCCAAGTCTTTTTTTCCTTTTTTTTTTCCTTTTTTTTTCCTTTTTTTTTACTTTTTTTTTTATGATCATGCCATGTTGCGCACGTACTTGGACGAGGCGGAGGAGCCATTGTGAAGGCAGGCTGCGAAGTTTGCCCAGGTGGGCTGGCCCGGTCGAGTGGATAGCGACACACGTCTTCAAGCATCAATAATACTTGCGTAGCACCGCCATGGCTAATTATAATATTACCCCATGTCGTCAGGTTCTGTTTCTAAGTCTACGGGTAGCATCCTTGCGCACGCGACAGACAGCGCTGAAGAGAAAGCCAAACACGTGAGCTCAATGTCCATCACTTTCCGGACATCGATTCCCGTGCAACCAGTCGAAAGGCCAAGGAAAGGAATGCATAACGTTATCCGGCCCCCCTTCCCCTCCGGGTGCGGCTGCTTGCTTGGCTGTTGCGCTCAACTCCCAACTCGGATCTCAACGAGGGAGTCCGAGAGAACAAAAGAGAAAAGAAAAAAGGTGAGGACCTTGCGGGCGTACGAGTATGCGAAGTCAGGCTCCGGAGCGGACTTGGAAAAACACATACCAAAAAACGAGTATGATTGAACAGAATATACACCGCGCGGAGTGGGCGGACCGACCGGACTTGGGGGGGGCGGGGAAGCAGAACGGGGCGCTGCACGGAGCTCGGAAGATTCGCGGGATTTTTGTGGCATTTTACGGGCACGCACGCACACAGGGCTGGCTGGCCGATCCCTATGGAGGATTCAGGTGTACCACCATCACCGTGCAAGTGTTCGGAGCTAAAGTGCCGCAAACGGGTTGGTGGTGTAAGTTACACTCGAGTCAAGAACGAGTGACGCAAGGGGTCGGTCGGAGAGGAAAAGCGGAGGGTACCTAGATCTTGGCTCGGTCCAAGCTTGGGGGAAGGTTCTAGATGGAACGGGGACTCGATGTTATACAAGGGACAAAGAAAGGCACTGACTAATTCCCGATAATCTTATTATTAGTTCAGTTGGCCCAGCTCCGGCTTCACGTCAGCGTCAGGAGGGAGGTTGGAGGCGGGATTGCGACCCCTCAAGTCAGAGCTTATTAAGTTGTCGTTGGACTTGAGGAAGCCATCTTGGGCGTAGATCTTGGTCGCTTCGTACTTACCCAAAAGCAAGCTCATCCTCCAAGGACAGAACGAGCGGTCAACGCTACTCACCGTTTCACCATCATGACGGGAGAGCACGTCTCTGAACCCTGGGCTGACATGACAGGTAAGTGGAGGTCAGTAACAAGCCATGAGGCTGGACTACCGGTTGTACAATGCACTCAGTTCGTTTGTGACATTCCGAGGGGGTCTGTCACGCTGATTGGGGGGGTGGGGTCAAGTTGGTCAACTGGTCTGTCAGAGTTCGCCGTCCTCGTCAGCTACTCTCCGCGGGGCATCTTTTGATTATCAGTCCGTCATTGTCTCCCAGGTCAAACAACTTTGGCTTCTAGTATAGGGAATTACAGCACTGCTATCAACCACGGCCGGGCCAACTTTGGCCGGGAGAATTATAACCGGGACAACTATCAGGAACCAGTTGATACTGGACCCATTGGAAGATTCTAGGGCTGTGGGGGTACGATAATACGGTAATAATGTGTTGTTTGTAGTTCGCCGGCGCCGCCAGTCGTTGTCTGCCAGCCCTGCAGCCAGCTTCCTAGTAAGAAGGGTTCCGCGGATCGTGCGCGGACCTTGTTCATCAGGTAACTGGGCAGCACGCATGGCATGCATCGAATCAGCGGGTTCGACGTTGCTAGGAGTTGCATGTCCAGCGTAACATCGTGCGTTGCCATGCCCAGTGGGGCTACCGCGTAAGTGCGTTGTGCCCTTCGAGATAGGTATTGATTAACGTCGCGCAGCAAGGAGATGCACCATCAGGGGATCCTTCGGGGGCGGATGGTCCTTGGGGGTTATCGGCCGAACTGAAAGATTTATAAATGTACACAGTAGGGTATTTCTCGTAGGCGTGTCCGTAGGTGGCAGTGGGTTTAAGCTTCCACGCTTATGTGCACGCCTATCGAGTCAGATCAGGTCTTTTTTTTCTTTTTCCTTCATGCGAGGAGCGTTCCTTTCATTGTGCTAGGGCTGGATGATCCCTGGCTAGACATTGGTCTGAGATAGATATACAATACAGTACTGTGCTGTAAGGGCTGGCTGAGGTGAATGGTGCAGCGCCGAAGGATTTGGAAGAAGCGTTCTTTGGCGCTCCAAGTCGGTTGCTGACATGTGTGCTAAGCCTTGTTCGGAACATGGCAAATCAGGACCTACTTATAAAAGCTTGGCTGCATCTTTGTTTGCCTTGACTCAGGGCATTTGTATCTGTTCGTGGGGTGTTTTCTCAAGCCCCACTGTTGCGGCATAACATCGCTTTTAGAAGCTCTTAAAATACCAACGCTAGGTCTGTTGTGCTGCATTCAATATGGGCTATTAAGCATTTATATTGAGCTGTGGAGCAAACACAGCTAGGCATGTTTACCAGGACTGAATATTGAGTGAGGCATCCATGGATATCAGATGAGATCGGGGCCGGTTACACCGCGGGTCTGCATCAAACAGGTCAGGGCAGCGGACATCGACCCCTCCTCTTCCCACCCCCCACTGTCACCGGGGGCTTGCCCGTTCAAGCACCTTGTTTCTTGTTTCATCATCGACGGCCCGGCAACTGCGCTGTTCCCGGAGCCTTAGACTTCGGTTCCGAATTCAAAGATAAAGAACTGCATTCTCGGATCTTCGCTCCACGATTGGACATGTTGGGTCCCCCTCTCTACACTACACTACTGTAGAGCTTCCACACTGGGGACGCCCCATAGAGAAGTATGAGGGTGAGGTGTGGGGGAGGGAGTGGGATGGCGCCTGGGTGGAATTGTGGAATGGTGAATTGGGTGGGTTCGGTTGTTGAGATTTGGGGGTCGTCGGTGTGACCTTGCAGGAGGAGGGGAGGGTGGGTCGGGCGATTAGCAACTTGTCATCCCACATACCGGTGACTGCAAGATTGGTGCACCATATTGTCCCTTACCAGTTACGGCATTTGCCCCCCCTGTCTGAATCCCAATCAACATAATAAGCTTACTCTGTTGGGCCTGCTAGCACTGAGTCTAGTGAGCACTAACACATCTCCAGCTCGCCCACCGTCGGTGACCTGCTGTAAGGACCCGTCCGGCTTATTACCTAGGTATTCCTGACGCTTACCATGCTCTTGTCCCACATTACTCCGTACAATGTATAATCAGCAATCAGCACAACCTGGGGCGAGATCCAAATCTTCCCAAAAGATTGCCTGAGAAGCAACCTGGGATTTACGCGTAACCCATGCCCGTATCGGCAAGCCCTGGAGGGCCCGTGTACAGTGAGTGCGAGTGCGTGTGTGGCAGCCTTTTTGTTTTGTTTTTTCTGTTTTACCTTATGGGAGGGAGCCCTGTTCTCGACGGGAGGATCCTGAGCACACGTGTTGTGGCTCCTTCGCGTGCCAGGCCATGGCCAAATTTGCCCCCGGGCCGCATGTTGTCCGCGCACATCAGGTCAATGCTAGTCCGAGAGAGAGAGCAAGTCCTGTGGTGCAGAAGCAAGCTGCAGCTCGGCTCCGTTCCCGGACAGGAAGAATCACGACTGATGAGTTGCCGGCGCCCGGCGCCCGGCGCCCGGTTGGCCGCTGGTCAGTGACACTGACCACCTTCCTGACGCTCGCCGATACCATTCAATGCTTGCGTCCAGAACGGAGTTCGTTTCCCACGATAAGGATGGGATGTGAAAAGTGATACCGGTATTCTGTCCGTGGTGGCTCGACCGACCCCACATCAGATCCGGAGACCCTTGCAAAGCTGCAAAGAGGTGGCCGGCGCAACAAGATGATATGATACTCAGCTAAATCATGGCCGGGGAAACTTGTACAGAGTAAGCTGCAAAGAACATTGAAATGAGTGGCCGAGACAGGGAGACAAGTGTCGAGCAGAGGTTGGTTGGTTGGGTGAATACTCCCATGTCGAAGGTCCATGACGCTCACCCTTTCGGTGGCTTGTCTCTGCCCGAACAAACGGCTCCAGCCATCTCCAAGCTGTGCTGTTCTTGACTGGCAAACTTCGCATCCACAATGCAAGCCATATGTGGGACAGTCCGCCTACCCAGGCATGTCCAGATACTCTCGGAGAGCCAGTACGTACACAGTCTGAACCCCCATGCCATCAGATCTGACACACCCCAGTCATCTACCGTCAGACCCGGTGGGCAAAAAAGACCAAAAGACCCCGAGATACGTACCCTATTTCCTCGGTACTCGAGATTCCAACCTCTCTCTAGCTTCCCGCGCCTCCTCCTTCAGTTCCAGGAACCTTTAAACTCGGGCCGGGGTCTGGTACATGGCGGCGTGCCTTAGTCCTGCCATTGGTGACAGCTCAAGCACCACTGGCAGTGACCGGCAAACGTGGTTGGCAGAGTGCTGATTGATGGGTCGGCGTGGGCCATGTCAGCCCTTTTGTACACAAGCCATCTGAGCAGCCATCTGCTTGCAGTGCCCGCTCCAGTGCTGCGTTCCCTGCCAGGGTTTGTCGAAGAAACTCTATACCGCCATGAGGGCGTTCGGAGTTGGAGCCTTGTCAGACTCTATCTATCCATGTCTTGCCCTGGCCAGATACAAGTATCGGCCAGCCTTCACCCTCGGTAACCCCAAGCCCTCAGCATCATCTTTTCCCCTTTGAAACTTCCCGGCTTCGGCTTATTACTTGGTTGCCAATCCATATCTTCGTGGGGTCGCTGCTCACCACAGGAAGAAGAAGAAGAAAAAAAGAGGTTGTGGTCCAGACCTTCCCACCCCGGTGACCCTTCCTTCATTCAGTCTCTCACGATGAACTCGCCTAGTGGGCCGTCTACGCCCTCGGCCACACCGTCTCCGGTCACCATGCCCACCCCAAACACACATCCTACTGTCGCCACCCCATCAACAAACGCGAGGGGAGCAAATCGACGTCCACCCAAGCTTCGGTCGTCTTGTGATGCCTGCGGGGCGGCCAAGGTGCGCTGCGACAAGACACAGCCGCAGTGTGGGCGGTGCGCGGCTGGCGGCATCACCTGCGTGTACGGGCTGTCGAGGAAGTTCGGCAAGGCCCCGAGAAAGAAAGCGCCGACTGAGACAGGAATCTCCGAGAACTCGGCGCCCAAGGCAGTAACCCAGAACGCACACCAAAACAGCCTCCAGTGCTTCCCAGATTATCGTCCCTTGTCCGGTGGCACAGCAAGGGCGGTCAAGTACGAGCCCCGGTCAGCCACGTCGCCCAGCTTCGGGCTCGAGGACAGCCTCATGGCCGCCTTCACCACCAGCCATGGCAGCCACGACATGTTCATGCCGTCGCCGGACAGCATGGAGAACTTCCACGACCCCTTTTCGTTTTCGGACGCGCCGCATAGCCACAGTGCCATACTCCGACCCGACCCGCGGCACCACCGGACCGTCGACCCTTTGGACCTGACCTTCTCGGCCTCGGACTACTCGACCTTTTCCGAATGGATCCAGCCCGACGACCTAGTAATGCACACCCCGGAGAGCCAGCCCGCCACCGACGCTGACTCAGCCGCACACATATCCGCACCACCACCACCACCACCGCCACCACAACCTCACCGCCTGGCCACCTCTTTCTCCAGCCCCTCGTCGCTCGAAGCCTTCCCGCCGCAGGGGGACACCAGCACCGCCGCCGCCGCCGCCGCTGTCCACAGCACGAGCCTGCTGCAGACGGACTTGCACCACTGCCAGAAGCTCGCCTACGCGACGCTGGACAGCCTCAGCGTGCGGCAGGAGGACGGCCCCGCCGCCGAGCACCACCTGACGCAGACCATGGACAAGGTTCTCAACCGCAACAAGCAGGCCGTCGACAATATGCGCCAGCTCCTCGCCTGCCCCTGCTCGCTGTCGCCCCACCTCGCGATGCTGTACGCCAGCATCACCTCCAAGATCCTCATGTGGTACCAGCTCGCCGCCGGCTGCGCCAAGCCCGCTGGCGGCGCCACCGCCACCACCACCACGACGGCGACGTGGGACAGCTTCCCGCCGATGGACAGCAGCAGCAGCAGTAGTGGTTGTTGCGGTGGGACTCCCGGCCACCACCACCACCACTACAACCAGCCGACGCCCCCACTGAGCGCGTCGTCCTCGCCCGCGGCGACATCCGTGACGACGCCCGCTGCAAGCCCCGTCACGGCGCAGGCGCACGTGCAGGTCCAGCAGCACAAGGGCTTTGTGGTCACGCCGATGCAGTTCTCGGTGGGCGCCTTCAGCGTCGACGACGAGGCGGCCCAGGAGGCCCTCCGGACCCAGCTGCTCCTCAGCGAGCTCAGGAAGGCCGGGCACCTCATCGACCTGCTGTGCATGCAGGGCGGCGGCGGCGGCGGCGGCGGCGGCCGCCGCCGCCCAGGTGGGGAGCCCGCTGCTGGGCCCGGTAGTGAGGTTAATAATATCTACTCGGTGCTGGGTACGTGGCTCAAGTGTGAGCTGAATAGGACTGTTGGGGCGCTGCAGTCATGAGGTTTTGCTTTGGGGTTGATGGTGGTGAGCTCTGGTCACCCCCTTTTTTTTTTCTTTCTTCTGTTTACTTCGAGTTTGGTATGAGGTCCATGATGATTCCATGAGTAAGTTGACGGCGTTGGGATGGTGGTATGGTTTTTTTTTTTTTTTTTTTTTTTTTTTTTTTTTTGGTGTGTTTCCTTGACTCTTGGGCGGACTGATTGTGGGTATGTGCGGCCGCAGGATTGGAGCCGCGGGCTTGGTTTGGGCGGTGTTTTGTTTCCTTGGCGGTCGGCCAGTCTGTCGGAGACTGCACACCATTTTGCTTCAAAGTTCTCAAGATCCGCCCGGAGGTGACCGTGTCGTGGTGCGCGAGTGTGAATCACCAGTCACAGGAAGTAACTAGAGTGGTAACTTTGTCCTGTTTTGGAGTACGTCATGTGCAGGAGGACAAAAGTTGCATCGGCGACTGTCCGTACTGTTGAGAGTGGCAGGTGAGCATGTCGCACGAGGGAGAGGCCCGCAGCCATCAACTGCTGCAGAGCCCGACCTCGACCTGAGAGTCGTGTCAGAACCATGCTGTGTTGTTCAACAGCTTCAAATGAAACCTAGAGCGGTTGGATTTTTCAACTTGTCCGGGCTTTCTCTTCATACCGTCGACCCTGTGCATGGATGTGGTGACAATGTTAGATGGATGGTCTTGTTCGTCAGTGTGGGTTCCCTGTCCCCCGCCCCCACTTCGGCACTTTTGAAGCCCGTTGCCATGACGCGTGGGGTCGGTCTATAATTTTGCATGGGTGCAACTGTTGATTGATTTCGCAAATCGCCCGCCAAGAGAGTCTCATCCTTGGAGTAAAGATAATTGCACGACTGGCTCGGTTTTGAATCACTGAGAATGTATTGAAATCGGAGGGGTATATTTGTGTTGCACTCTGAACAGAACCGCCGATGCCGACGAGTCTTTCAGGTCGCGTGGGAGCTTGTCCTGTCAGGAAGAGCTTGAACCTTGGGGGGGGGGGAGAGCTTCAGCCAAACAGCACAAAATTAGTTCGAACAGCATTTAAGGGCAAGCCAGTGTTTGACAAAGCTTGATTTGTATTATTTGAAAGAAAAAGTCTGTGCCAACTAGTCTATTAACTCCCTCTCTTCCAAGGTTCCCTGCGGCAATAAAGCATTTTAGTTTCCCCACCCCAGAGGTCATCGGACTCATCATTAATGTCTCAAGCACTCGTCAACGACGCGTATCCCTTCTGCAGGGTAACGAGACACAACCATCGCTATTGTGCAAGATGGCCACGCTAGCGGCCGCTTCAGAATTCCACTCTTCCGCAACAGAAATTTCATTGACATTTCATATTTGTCAACATTGGCTCTTGAAAAAAAAAAAATGAAAACAACAGTTGATTATTTCGCTGTTTCAAACTGAAATTTAGAATAAATCCTCAGTTAGTAACCCTGTAGGTGGTTAAAGCTTCCTTCCCGGAGGGGGTACTCCTCTTCCTAGAAGAAGAACCTCGATTAGGACTAGTGTAGTTTTAGAACTGATCGAATACAACCACGCTCTAGGAGTTGTAGTTTAGCCTCCTAGATTATATTAAATCCTCAACCCCTTTACGAATCGCCCTTCAAAGTCGTTATTTCCTACTTAGAAGCTTAACTTTAGTCTTTAACGCCCTAATAGCTAGTTAAATAGAAATAGTACTAGTTAATAGTAACTTTAATTAAACTTAAATTCATTTTTTACTATAAAAAAACATTTATTATATTTATTATATTTATTATAAGCGTTTGTCATTACTAAACTTATTATTAAACTTTTAAAAACTAATATTAATAATGATTAATTATATACGAAATACTAATACGTTTAATAATATAGTAAGTTAGATAATTTATTTTATTATTAATATAATATTTAAACGACGTTTTAAATTACAGTACTACTATAAGTATTATATTTAATATTATTAATATAAATGTTTAGGAAAAAATGCATTTGATAAAAGATTTACATATTGAATTTATCCTTAGTATAATAATTAAAAACTTCTAGACCCACGTGTCCTGCGCGCAGTAGGTAAGAAGAACCGAGACCTATAAGTGAACGCCCAAGTACAACCAACTGCTTATTTTCAGCGGTGCAAGCCGCTCGAATTTGACGATTGCAAGTAGCCCTAATTTCGCCCAAATTACAATCGCGCCGATAAGGGGAAATAGCTTGAATTGCTTGTCAAGTCTGTCGGGCTTTTACGAGCAAGTGCGAGCAGTTGTCAGGGCTCGCAGCACCTATTTAGCTTGTGGGCACTATTCCTCCCGCAGTCGTTCTTTTTTCCTCTTTTCTTTCAGTTGGCTGGCTTGGGATACTACTCGCCGTAGTCGCCGTAGTCTCCGTAGTCTCCGAAGTCGCCGCAGTCGCCGTCGTCAAATCCATCATCATCCCTGCCTGAGCAAAAGCCTTCCTCCTCGCCATAGTCTTCGTCTTAGGTGGTGTTGTTCTTAATCCGTAGACAACCCGAAGGCGTACGGTCCCTTTATACAGTGGTAAACGCTCAGAGACCGTGTCGAGTTGAACCTATCGTTTATGGCTGCATCCAGGACAATCCTCGGGATTAGGACCTTGCGTTCTTCCACCTTCAACTCTAGCTCGGTCGCGTAGAACGTATAACGACCTGCAAGACCCGACCAGCCTGAAATGGCGAGACGAAGGAAGGTCTTTGCGACGACGGCTGCTGAAAATTCGGCTAAGCTGTTCGCGGCGAGGAACTGAAGTATAACATAGGGTAGCTCCTTGGGTAGTGAGCGACCCAGCCCTACCACTATATTAGAAGGCGGGCTCATTAAGCGTACTGCTAATAGTAAGGTAGAGAACTCTCTATACCTGAGAGAAGAGTTGCTATAATCGCTAGAGGCGGTCGTCTGTTATAGTACTAGCAAAAAGCACTATATCGAGCTCCGTGAGCAATATAATAGAGGTTTGCTGATTTATAAGTCTGGGCTTGAGGGCGCTAAAGCTATCAACTACCTTGATTTTTTGCCACAGGGGAAGAAGGTCCTAAAAGTCGCTGCTAAGCTTGGCTACTTTTAGTGTTATTCCGCCGATAATAAGGAGATTCTCTTGAGGAAATGAGATCTGTGCCGACAGCGGCTCCCGGAGAAGGCTGACTTGATCGTCGATGGCCTGGCTTATAACGACAGAGAACATATACTTAGTTAATTCAGGACAGTCATGGTTTACCACGTCAACACCCAAGAATCCGGTGTTTTCAGCAAGCTGTCCCACTCAGAAACTAACACACCAGGGCTCAATCGGCGGCCGTCGTCCAGGACTCCACTCCAAGCCACCAGCCCGGCAGAGCTCCCATGGTATACCGGTATATCGCCGCAAGCGAGTCGCCAGTAATCTCCATAAGAACGAGGTAGCCGCCAGTCTTCAAGAGCGTCCTGGCATGTTGCACCGTCTCGGCCAGACTGCGCGTCGCACGGAGCACGTTGGCTGCGACTACGACGTCGTAGTCACCCTCTTGGAAGCCCTGGGCGGCCACATCGTTTTCGACGTTGAGGATATTGAAGATCATCTTGTCGCGATGGTCAGAGAACTTACCCAGTCTGCGGTCATGAGGCCTACAAACACCGACGTCTGCGAACCTCTCACCTGTTCTGCAGACCCAGCCGGCTCCATGGCCTTGTAAACGGTTTCGAGGAGAGATGATAAGGTCATTTTAATCATATTGTTGCAATGTTTTTCGTCCTGGTGCATTTGCATCACGTCGCGCGTGGAGCATTTGAAAACCATCAGACCAAGTCATTTCCTGCAAGCTTCACTAGTCTTGAGCATTCCGCATGAGCTTTTCTGGCTGCAACGGCTCAAGGTCTTTGACGACTTAGTCCTGAGAGTATTGGGACACGCGCATGCGGCTCTGTTAGTGGCACTGATCTGTGTTGAATCGTATGACAAGAGACATCTCTTCTTACTCGAAGAGGACCGCAAACGTTCACGGGAGGAGACAGGTGGGGTTTTCAGGCAGAGGTTCTTCTGGTATCTCAATGGACTCTTCAGGGCAGGTAAACTTCCTGTCATCTCGCTTGCGCGAAAACCTACTGACAGGCCCCTAGCATATCGTCAGACTCTCAATCTAGAAAATCTTGAGGGTGTTGACACGAGACTGCTATCTCAAGAGGCGGCGGACCGGTACCAAGAATACTGGTCCTAACCAACCTTGGAAGGCACCAGCAGTCAGGGCGACGTGCCCTTTTACGCTCCATCTTCGTTGTCTTGTGGAAGGATTTGTGCATCCCAATCCTTCCTAGGTAAGTATAATCCCGTTTCGGCTGCTTAAGAGCTTCTCAGCAACACCTGCGAAAGACTCCTTGGCCTCAACATGATGTTGACGCAGCCTTACCTCATATCCGTAATGCTCATCCACATTTAGAATCCCGATCAGAACTCAATTATCGGAGACTACACGATGCTCGGCGCCTTCGCCCTCAATTTCCTGTGTTCAGCTGTGTTCAACGCGTGGTACTCCCATAGCACGACTCGCTTCACCTCAAACTCCGGTCCGTCATGATCTCAGCGCTGTATGACAAGGCTCTACGGGCGACTTGGAAAAGGTTTTGGAGGGCCTGAAGTGGTTGCATGAGTTCTGGGCGGTTTCCATCCGCATCGCAGTTTCCTTGCACATCTTGCAAACGAATATAGGGGTTAGCCTTCCTAGTGCCATTGATTGTCCTTGTCTTGGCTGCGGCCATGAGCTGGGACATTGGGGACGTCATGAGGAGACGAAATTTCGAATGGGTGACGAATGCGGAGAACAGGGCAGGTGACGATGATGTCGAAAATTGCGTCTTCCGTAAAGGAAATATGTATGCTTGGATTCACGGAGGTGCTTCATGATATCATGATCACTCTGAAGCTCGATGAGTTGCTGGCCCTTCTGACTACTCATAGCGCACAAGTGCTGACTTTAGCAACCAGGATACGCGATGTTCCCCATCTTGAGTGGTGTTGTTCTTAATCCGTAGACGGCCCGAAGGCGTACAGTCCCTTTATATAGTAGTAAACGCTTAGAGACCTAGCGTTT
>MAVT02001083.1:0-16845 GCA_001702395.2 Diaporthe helianthi | reverse complement strand
CTATATAAAGGGACCGTACGCCTTCGGGCTGTCTACGGATTAAGAACAACACTACCTAAAAGAGAATAAATATTAATCTTTTCGTAGGATTAGTTAAGAATTATAGTAAGTCTATAGCACTGTCTTAGAAACACGACGAGGATGATATAAATAGTAGCCTAACTTATTATAAGTATAATGAGCGTACCTAGGTAGTTAAGTACTTAGGTACTGAAGTAGGTAGAAGACAACCTTGGAATCTAATAGTAATATACAAGAACTTAGAAGGTAGGTGCATAGGTACTGTGGAATAGTGCTAGTCGTCTTCTAAGTTGGGCGAGTCCTTAAGTGCGCAAGTTTACTATTTGCATGCCACTTACGGGAGGTTCCGTCAGGTCATTGTAAAGTTTCAGTGAACAATTAATTATATGACATGACTCAAGTGCCGAGTGGACAGTCCAGCTTCGCGACCTGTAGACACTTGAGCATGCTGTTTACTATTCATCTGGACATTGCGGAGAATGGCATGATATCTTGTTCTCCCAGGGGTGCAGCTTTTGACCGATGAGATTGAGATGAGATTCGGATGAGATTCATCCCAACTTTTCTATTGGGCCGAGCGCACGTATCCGAAGTCACATACTAAGTAAGTACTCCTGTGTGTTCCCTAGATGCACCCCACTCACTTGTTACAAATCTAGTCGAACTTTAGCTCTGAGCTGTCTGATAAATGTTCTGGTCGAGGTTGTAGAGCCGAATGAGGCACCTGGGGACTTCAACTGTTCAGGTCCAGTTGACGTGATTCTAGATCCATCGTCATCCGGGCTCAAGTGCGACTACTTGAGTACAAATGTATCGATTGATGTCATTGAATCTCCAACCCACAAGTGCATAACCTTACGTTTCCCAATATTTCATGCAACCAATCATCAATAACTCAGGTTCTTCTTGTAAGCTCGTTGTGAAGACCTCTAGCTGACCGACGTGCAATGTTGCCATCATTGATCGGAGCGATCTATCTATTGTTGCAGTGAAAATCTATCAATAAGGCCAGAAACCCCCCCCCCCCACCGAGCCCCCGGTCTGTCATAATGCATGAAATCACTCACGACAATCTTCATTTAGAAATATCAAGCACCTTGTGTAATTTAATTGCGGAAACCTTAAGAAGCTAGCTCGAGCATTCACCCTGTTTGGAAGCAGCGCGACGCTGTTTTCAGCCGCTCGCACGTAGACACTGCACGTCACCGTTTCGGAAGCACGCACGGTTCGGACGGGCTGCCAAGGCGATTGGGTACTCGAACATGTCTGCTCGGGTGCCCCGAAACCACCTCCGCCCACAGCAGCAGCACTGGGCCCGCAACAGGGTCCCGCGCGGGCGGGCGACCGACTCGGTCAGCAAGCAGCATTGCTGTGCTAATTCGGATACGGGTAGTCATGCGCGTGTTCATGCCCACGTGCGAGAGCAGGCGTTCCGGGCACTGACTCGCAGCGGGCGACTGCAGGAAGGACTGACTGCCTGCCTGGCCGGCCTATCGCCCCGATTGGATACCTAGGTATTCTAAAGTTGTCATTCCTGCCATTCATTGTTTTTCTTTTTCCGAAAATAACATTCAACAGCCTCCCGGCCGACTACGAAGTACGGGAGTCCTCAGCCCTGGAGTGCTCAAGTGCCTCGGCGGCTACCATTCTAAAGTTGTAGGTCATCAGTGCTGGGGCCTGGGGGTTCTACAGGTCCCGCTTCGGATGGAACTTTCTTGGAAGCGATTCATCTCGATACTTCGGAAGCGACCACACTAGTCTCAAAGTATCTCCAAACCAGTACTGTGGTGTAAGTGTTGTGTTGTTGTATAGACAGACTAGTTGCTCTCTGCAATTAGCCTGATTCAGCACTTGCAGCATCGCCCACTTGCAACTTTGAACTCCTGAAGTCCCAGCCGGAGAAACTTTAGAACCCTCACTGCTGGTAGGTACTGTGTATACCTAAGTAAGTACACATGCAGCAGCTCTGCCACCAAGTTCCCACCAAGTTCCGATGTGTCAGCTGCTTTTCCGAAAGATCAGCACAAACAAATTGTGGAGCATGAATAACGTGTTCGAAATTGGAGAACGTTTGAACCTCTCAAGTGCTCCGCAGGTGGGTTCAATACGGGACCGAGCGACTCCAGGATTCAAGCTTGAGAGTCAAGCTTCAAGAGGGAGGGGCTGGAGTCCCCGGCGACTAACCCTTATTTTGAATTTGGGGCGGTGAGTGCAAACATCATTGATTGCAAATGTGACGCTCGTGCGGTTTCTGTTTCAAAGACGACGACTTCGTCAGGAGGTTCCAATAGAATCCATAGTTTTAACGCGGGAAGTCCTCTAGCTGCACACATGCATGTGGCGACTTCAACCAATTGAACATGGAACCGAGTGCTCAAGTGCAAGACAAGTGCAAGACGGGGGGACCTCAGGAGTTTCATGCCGAGCGAGAAAACTTAGTTCTCAAATACTCAAGCACTTGAGTAGCAGAAAGTTTGGTAATCTATAGGTATTGTACGTACGGTATAAGCCAACCGAATCGAAATCTACCTCGAGTAGTTATAATGGTTTAATGTCAATTACTTAAGTACAAGGAACAGCGATGCAATCGCTTCCGGTTCCCAGCCCCATCCCGCTGTATGTAATTTTCAACAATATGCAAAAGCAGCCCACAGTCGGGTCCTTGTCTGTCCGACCAAGTCCCGCCTCATCGTCCAGATGCTCTCGTCCGGCTCCACCAATGCGTCACCACACTAGTGTTTCGCTGCGGCACCACCACCCAGGGAGCCCATGCCGGCGGCGGACAGGGACAGGATATTCTCCTGGCCGGGCGCGTTCTGAACAAAGCGGGCATTGTGGCCAAGAACGTCGCGGGTAGCCTTGAAGCTGTTGACGCTGATGGACAGCGGCTCGGTAGCGACAAACCAGTTGACGCCCTCGGAGCACGGTGGGGTGGTCAGGGACCCGGAGTAGCTGCGGCAGGCTCACGTCAGCATTGCGGGCCTGTACTCTTTTATAAATAGGGTATCTGTGCTTACCTCTGGAAGGTGGTCTGCGAGAGCATGGCGACGAGGCCGGACATGGCGAAAGGCGGCGTCTTGGTGGCGGTTCCGGGGGTTGAAATCTCACTGACAGCGCCGAGGACGGTCTCGAGCATCTCAGATGCGACTTCGGCTGGATTGGTCGAAGGTTCAGCATCCGCATCGGTCACATGAGGGGTCTGAGAGGGTGGTGGTGACGATGACGTGTGCCCTCCAGTACATTTGTTGCCAGTCCCCTTCTTGTTGGTATTCTTACCGGCTTCACGTTTGCTCTTCTTCTCACTTCTAGTTGTTGTGGAGGCGGCACCGGTATCAATGTCCAGGTAGACACCCATGACGGCGATCTGGGCGTCTTCGCTTGCGAAGACCATGTGCATCTCCATGGCCATGCTGGTTCCGTTGTCGAGATGCTCGCTTGGCAGGTGGAAGTGGAACTGCTGGAACTCGAAGGTCTGGTTCTTGCTGGCCAGGGTCATGGTACCGCCCTCGCCGACAATCTCGACGGTCGTGCCCAGGTTCTCAAAGGTGGCACCGGCAGTAAAGTCCGGGATGTTGACGGCCAACTGAGAGCCAGCCACCTCGGTAAAGGTACCTGCCCTCATGTCGATGGGGGACTGGTTGGTCCCAGTTGCGCAGGCGCCGTTGGTTGTAGTGTTCAACAAGTGCCAGCTGGCCGGTCCCTTTTTGTGAGGTCACGTCAGTAAACTTTGGAATATTCACAACCCTGTTGAGGAGCCTCCGAGCCAACATCTTCTATGATGGTGAGACGTGTGACATACAATGCTTCCGCTGTAACCAAAAGTATTGATAGGGACTTCTCCGTCCTCAGCACGAGGCATCAGGTGAGTGCCATAGGCACAAGAAGCGGCGACCTCAGTTGCGGCAAAGGCCGCAACAAGCGCAGCACGTAGCATAGCCATAGTATTTATCTCGAGTTGGCAAAAGACTAGACTTTGGCGGCAGGAAGTATGCGTAGCAACGACGACAAGGACAACGACAAGGACAACGACAGGGACTTCTCAAGGTTGTTTGGTTTCTGGGATGTAAGCACAAATATAGATTTTAAAAGAGAGAGTTCTTGTAAGTTCAAGAGAGTGATTGGGTATCTTTGCCCGGCAGTTTGGATGCTTGAGATGAAGGAAGGAGATCGCCGCATATTGGCTTTCAGGATCGCGAATCTTAATATTCTTTATAGAGGTGAGATCGAGAGACGAGGCAGGGGATGGTAGACGGCATGGGAGGTGGTCCTGTACAGGGGAGTGTCTGTGGTATGGCAGTTCCGAGGGCTCAGTTGCAGACAGAGGGGGACGACACGGGTTGGATGCTTGGCAGCCGCCGGAGCCCACAATAGAGACCGTCACTCGACACCCCATCCGGCTTGGAATCGGACCACATTTCGCATCGAGCAGATAGTAATGAGAACTTTGTTGACCGTGGTATGGATCTCCTAGTGTACATGACAAGTCGTCGCCAAGTGCTGGCGCTGACGTCGTGCTGATTGTCTGGTTGGCCAACTTGGCACGAGGTCGTGAGCACTGAGGGCACACGCACAACAGACCCAACAGGCCCCCTCTCACAGGTCGGGGCTGCCCATGCACTCCACGCTTGCTATCATGGCATAAAATAGGTAGCGAGGGGCTGGGCCTGGGGCTGGGCCTGGGGAAGATGCCGTGGCCGACAAGCCTGAGGAGATGCCGAACGACAAGGCGAGGTGTGTTTGGATCAATATGGAAACAATCACCATGTCGCCAAGCCCCAGCGCCACCAACAGCTTAATGTTCCCTAGTCAGCGCGGGCTGTGGTACGGGGTAGCGCACAAGCATGGCAAGGCGTGCCAGGCACAAGGGGGGGGGGAGGTAGTGTACAGTGTATTTGTGGGAATATGTGGGAGAGCATGGAGGACGTAGGACGTAGGACGGAGAATGGAGAATGGAGAATGGAGAATTAAGGTGGGTACAGATTACTTGGATGCCCACGTTGCATACTCCGTGCATACCACAGTACTTACACACTACCAGTACACCAACTTAGAAGCAGATGGCTGTCTGTGCTGCCGTGTAAGGCGGGGCAGGGCAGGGCAGGGCAGGGCAGTTGCTGGTTCATCAGAACCCACCAGATTGGCATAGTGGATCCTAAGTGGTGCACGCACCACTGACCACTGGACAGGTGAGCTCAGCGGAGATCAAGGCCTGGGCGATCCACTGCTTTAGGTTCAAGATAGATATAGAACCCACGCCTACTTTAGGTAAGTAAAGCAAACAGTTTCAGATGCAGACTTCAGATGCCCTTAACTGTGCTAAGCCGCTGCTGGTGCTGCCTCACATAGAAGCCTGCGCCCAGCCTAGTCGAGTCAATAAATTAGCTGCTAATCGCCTGCTGCCTCCACCGACGTCAGCGCCAGCCTTGTGGAATATCGTGTGTTTTTTGCCATGGTGTTTGCTGTTCGTCTAGAATCCTATCAACGTAGTCTTTGCATAGGAACTGACCAAACGCATCATGGTTCCCAAAACTCGCAAACTGATTGGCTAACCTTAAACTAGAAAACCCCCCCCCCTTCCCCCTAAACCCCGGGCAGGCGAGGCCGTAGGTGAGCCGGAGGCGAGGTGGGTGGGGGGACGGGGAGCCTAACGGCGCTGCACGCCTCCGGCTCACCCTAAAAAAGCGCACGCCAGAAGGCTAATAAGATAGATTCCACACACCTGGTAGCTGTTACGCGGTACCTAGGTACTTAAGTACTTACTTCAGTACCTAGGTCGGCAGGGGTTAGGCGACCTCACAGGCTTCTGGTTTCTAGTTGGACGGACCACAACGTCGGATCTCCAAGCCGTGACCGTTGGGCCGGCCTGGAAGCTCCCCTGCCAAGCTCCCCCCCCCCACCGTCTGGCGGTTCCCTAAAACCCTGGGGGGGAAAAACTGAGTGACCCGTCGTGTGATGGCTATTTCTGACGGGGGCTGCCTTCTAGGTACGGATACTAAGTAGGTAGGCTTGCGAACTCTCATACCTTGGTACCTTCCTACACGAAGAAGCCGACAGAGCTCACCTTGGCCTTGGCCCTGAATGCGAGAGCGACGGTGGTATTTTCCGTGCCCAGGCTGCCAGGCTGCTGAGCGCACAGCAACACGGCCCTTCCAATTTGTGTTGACTCGCTCGCGCCTGCCTGCACGCAGCCAGCACGATGGCCGCGGTTGGGACGGCCCAGTTCAGATGCTACCTAAGCACCTGGGTACTTGGGTACCTACCTAGGTACTTAAGTAAGCACCCACCCACCCATAAACTCTGAAGCTGTTACACAGTAGACTAGACTACTCCGTAGACATGTCGACGCTGTTTCAGGCTTTCAGCCCGCGCCACGTGCTGACAAGTTAGCCCTGTCGCTACCAACAGCCTGGTCCAGCGTAGTACTACGTACCTACCTGGTACTCAGCCACCAGACCTCGAGGGCCGGTTAAGCCCAAAAACATTGTCAAACGGCTGCACATGTGGAACGCACAAAAAGAAATGAAGCACAAATCCTGCCTCCTGCATCCTTAAGTGCTACCTCCTGCATCCTCCTGATCGTCTCCACTGTATATCTGACTTCAGTCTTTTCTCCTTCACTAAAGTCCCTCCGCCAATTCTGCCCTACTTAAGTACCACTTGGCGTCTAACCCCACACGAGCATAGCAAGCAAGTTTTACAGTGTCTTGAAAACCACGCAGCAACTGCACGCACTCATCTCTCCTTGGCATTCGATATAGACTTTGGTCTAATAAGCATAACTGCACACTCCAGTTTGTTCTTGGTGGGGTCCATCATGTCCATGTTGGAAAATGATCGTCTGCGGGGTGCTTGCAGGTCCTCCAACCTGCTCAGTGCCCCAGACAGTTGTGCTGGTTCATGCAAGCCCCTCTCATGCAACTTTAGGAAGCCAAGACGGTACTAGTCCGACTTCAGGAGATCATAATCGCAAACTCCTTGTTTTCTCTTACCGAGTGTTGAGTCAAGTGTCAACTGCCCGCCCGTTCATGATGCCAAGCACATATACGCAAGACGCTCGCACCCACGGGAGCTAAGTAGGCCATGGGCCTGCAGGCGCGCGCACTCTGATTGACCCGTCTGGCTTTTTGAGTTCTTTGGCCTTGGAGCTCCACTACTATTCTCTTGGTTAACTTGGTCAACCTGTAAGGTGAATGACCACGTGCTCTACCTAATAATAAGTACTCAGTATTTGCTCAACTGCTGTCTATCTGCAGTGGCAAGTGCTGATGCAAGTGGTCAAGTCCGTTGCGGACTGCTCAAGTGAAAGGAGTCACGTAACCACACTCCCTTCAATTTTTCACTCAACTTAATAGACTTCAGGAAGCACATGCCAACTGCCCTCTAGAGCTCTTTGTATCAATCGATCAATTGATTCTGATTACTCTCACCCTCGTGAAACACTCTCAATACCTGTAGGTTAGCAGCCCGAAAGCCAGTTTCCACTTTGCCGCGCCTTATCAAGCACAAGCAATTGCACTGGAGACTTTGCATGTTCGCCTATCGGTAAGTACTCAAGTGTCCACCCTTTTCTTTTTGTGCATCGGGCATCTGGATTGGTCATGGGTCAACAGGGCCAAGCAAGGTGTGCCCAGGTGAGACACAAACTCCACCTTCCAAGTCTTGGGGCTGCTCAGTCCCGAGGTCGCTAAACGCCCAAGGACAAGGGCTTCCGCCTGACTTCCGCCCAGGCTCTGCCACATTACATCCTGATTGCTTACCGCCTACTTGAAACTACTCGCCTCCGTCGAAGCTTGACGAGAAAACTTTCCGCCATTCCCTCGGCGTGTAAAAAGTGGCGTGATCTCGACATTGGCAAAAATTCAACAAGTCTTGTGGTTTGGTCTCAGTAACAGCTACTGCATGCAAGTCGGGTGTTTAGTCCTAAAGTCTGCCCTTGCTCCTCAAGTCCACGTGGCACATTAGAACTTCCAAGTTAGAACTTCTCGTTGGTGTAACACCTTCACACTTGAGCAATGCAAGTGCCTCTGCTCGTCTTGTCCCAATCACAGGGGGCTCCAGGGCGGGCGCGCGCGCGCGGATGAGGGCCCGAGGCGAGTCAAAGTGCTGGTCCCGAAGTTGTCAGCCTGCCGAACAAGAGAAAAGAAGCCCACCTCGGCGTGGAGCACGGCTTTCCGAGTACGACGGATGCTGGATCTACTGTAGATACCCACCCGGTTCCAATTTCCCAGCGTGCACCACCTCAATAACAAGGCCTTCACTCTAGGAGTCCTGGGTCTAGATCCACCCTTCTAGAATATTACCCAGCCCGGAATCAGACACACATACTTTCGCCCAGCTTTCTGGGACAAAGCATAACTGTCCCATCCGGATAAATGTCTGCGGGGGGGAGGGGGAGGGGGATGCCTTCTACACTTTGACCCTGTCACTCATCGCCGTGTGACCACATTGACTTTCCGATCTGACTGAAGTCAATCAAATTAGGTAGGGAGCTAGAGTTAGGAACAATCTTGATAAGCCCGCCCCCACTTTCCAAAAAGGGGAGGGGGGGAGTCGGCCACGTGATAACCGGTTGTACCCTGATTACTAGTTGAATTCCTGAAGTCATCAAGGTGGACAGGAATCTGAGCAGGCTCCGTGCCATCTTCGAACAGGATGGCCGAGGGGGGGTTTCTTGGCACACTTGAGTAATTCATCAGAGAGCACTTGAGGATCACCTGGACGAGAAATTTGCACCTGCGTGACTTGGCGGGCCAGGTCTCACCGTTCTTCTGCGTTTGTTCTGGTTTCTTCTACATCTAGATTGAACAGTGCATGAACACGCTGGTGTATATAATGTCATTGAATTCAAATGGAGGGCAGATATCAGTTCCAGAGGCACGGTCGAAGTGGTCCAACTTTCTGTGTCGAGGGCTTGGAGTACCTTGAGAGCTCGGCTAAAGTTCCAATAAGCATGATGGCCATATGGGCAAATCCACGGGCTGGCATGGAATGCTACTTGTCACAAGCACGGGGCTTCACCACTGTACCGTTCCTTGCATGTAAGGATAGACTTCCCCCGCTCTCTATCCATAGCGCGGTAAACCTGCTAATTTGCTCTGTTCAATAATGCCCCGGTTGATTCGTGATAGCTACTCAAATCTTCGAGCCACGAGAAGACAGAAATCCAGTACTGACACCTTTTTACAAACTTGAAGCGCGCATAGATCATAAAAATACAAGACGGTGAGAGTGATACATTTGAAGGACTTCACGGGGGCTATTGGAGATTGGGAAATTCCAACGATCAGTTATTGGACTAGTTTCGATCTTAATCTATAGACAATCCGAAGGCGTACGGTCCGTTAAAGCCATACAGTATTAAACGCTTAAAGACCTATTATTCAATTAAAGAAGCTTTAGATACTTAAATAATAGAAATAGTTTAAAAGCTTATAGACTACAACATTTAAGAATTAAAGATAATAAAGTAGTTAAATTACTAAACTATATAATAAGTATAAATTTAACTTTAAATAGAAATAGAAAGTAAATATCTTTTTTAAAAAACTAGTTATTTTTAATTATAACTTTATAATATTATAATAATAAATAAAACTCTAAGTAAAAGAGGAAAGGTTAAAGGTATTTCCACAAAACTATTATAAGTAGAAGTATAAAGATATTAAGGACTATATATACATAGGTTGTATAGGAAAGAGTCTAACGGCTAAGTGTATAGTAGAAAGGGAAAATATAGTGTGGCCGAAGCTATACAATAACACACATGCAGCAACTTTGTCCATTGGGTCTCATGGCGCCGGGGTCCTAATAATTGGAAATGAGCTGTTTGAGTATGCTACTCTTACTAAGAAGGTGTGCGTACCCTCTACGATCCAGTTGTAGACGAGGAATCATGTGGAACCTGGGCTGAGTTGGCATACATGTTGCAAAGCGAACAAAGTAGTTATACCTCATTTAAAGTTAATGATACTACATTACTGCGTACTTCTGCCCGCGTGTTTCTCCGTTGACTTTCTTGATGATTAATTTACTCAACTCCAGCCCGGTCACCATCCTCAGCTGAATCCACGTCAGTGTTTGAAAATCGTAAGTGAACAGTGGTGGCCCATGATTGCAGAAAATTTCTGGCGAGCTACCCTACTTACATTGACTCCCATGATGACTGGGAGCTTCTCCCTTCTCCCCTCTGCTTCAGCCGCGGCGTCTTTTGGTGGGCTCAGGACTTCAAAGAAGACACTGCTGCCGCATTGCTTGCAGAAGTAGTGCTTGACATTATTATTTGCAAAGCAATAAGATCCCATGGCCTCTTCGGCACCATCTCTAAGCTTAAGGTCCTCCTTGATTGGGTACACTAGTAAATACCCGTTGCGCTGGCAGATGGAGCAGTTGCATTCGACGACGGGATATTTATCGAGAGGCGGTGAGATGGAAAAGGTGAATCCCGTTGCGCCACAGTGGCAATTAGCCTTGTGGTGTGAGTATTCTCCCGTTGGAGGTGGGAAGGGTGGTCCTTGCATGGCCGCGGTTGAGCTGGAAACGTTGACGTACTTAATTACTTGGGTGAGTTGAAGATGGGCTGTCGTCTGGATTTGCGATCTCGATTTTTTCTTGTGGCTGCAAGCAGGAGGAGCCAAAGTCTTGCAGGGGCTAAACGAAGATTTAAATGTCGGGCTCTTTATTATAACCTTGGAACGTTACCATGTGGCGCGTGGGACGGCTCGGAGGTCCGACCTTCTAAATGGGAAATTCGGCTTGGCACCGCTGCCGATCCACAGCGCTGAAGTCGGAAGTGCCCGAAAACTCTCCGACACCAGCTGACCACCACTTCAATCATTGTGTTTGGTCGATATACATTGGACAATGGTAAAACCCCAGAGACTACAAGTCGCGAGATGTTTGGGGGGGGGGAGTGATAGATAGGTGGTTACTAGTATTAGATAACTTTAACATTAAATAACACTTCCGTCATTATAAGGAAGCTATAAGCTATAATTACACCGTTTAAGCTTAGCTAAGAAATATTAGTAGCTTAGTTAAATAAGCTACTATTAGAATAATTATTTTATATAGCTACTTAAATAATTAAGCTAAGTTCTTAGTATTAAGTACTTTTATTCTTAAGCTACTTATACTCTAAGTACTCTATTAATTTTAAGTAGTATAAAAGTAGCTTAGTAGAGTTAAGTAGCTTAGAATAGTAAGTAGCTTAGAATTTTAAATAGTATATTAAATACTTATTAGTTAATATATAGCTTAGCCCTCTACTAGTAGCTTATAGCTTTAACCTCTATTTTTTACTACTATATCTAGGCTTAGGTCTAGGTATAGGCTTATTATTAATACCCTATTATTTATACTACTATATATATATATTATAAATACTAGCTATATATAGTATTTACTATAGTTAATTACTTCTTAACTATCTATTTAATCTATTATAGCCTTCTATACTTACCTACTTCTATTTATACTTACATACTCTACCTAGATTAATCTCCTATATATATAATATTTAGCCCTTAAAGTAGAGATACTAGTAAATATATAAGAGTTCTATATTAGGCTTAATATCTATACTAATAGTTACTATATTCTAGTAACTCTATCTATTAATAGTATATAGTATAAAGTATAAGTATTTATCTTATAATATTAGTAAACTAATAATATACTAATAGAGACTATAGCTTTACTATATAAGAGAATTACTAGTATAAAGCTTAATAATAGAAAGACCTATTATAGACTTAGTTTAACTAGTTATATTAACTAAAGTAATAAAAAGAAAAATAAATTCCTAATAACTTATAATACTATTAACTATAGAATAAAATATAGTAAGCTAGAAGTACTAGAAATACTATTTTCTTAGTACACTATATAATATACTAGTAACTATATAAGTAGTAGCTACTATATATACTAATTAGTAATGATTTTATAGGTTATAATCTACTTAAAGTATCTAATAGTCTCTACCTTATTATAGCTATAAGTAATAAACTTACTATAATAAAATATAGATTAATAGGCCTTAACGTTAGTACTACTTAAGATTAATCTCTACTTATAAGAAGTTAAGTATTAAGACCTACCTAATATTAAAGAATAACTTCTTAAACTACTTCATAGCCTTATTACTAGTAATAATTATATTCTTCCTATACTCCTAAGTATAAACCTTAATAAGAGTATCCTTAAATAGACCTAGTATCTTTTTTTTTACTAAAGTAGGTTAGCTAAAATATAAGTAGAGCTATTTAAATATACTAAAGCTAAGGGCTAATAGTATATAGTATCTTCTATAATATAAAGTATTATAGTTAAATTACCCTTATCCTTAGTATTATCCTTATTTAAGTAGTTATATAATAGTAGAAATATAAAAAAGGTTAGAATCTTCTTATTAAGTTCCTAAATCTTACCTATAGTAACTAGATTATTAGAATTATATATACTAAGGAGTATAAAATATAAAGCTTATTATATATCCTTATAAATAAAGTAGTCCTTCTCTAAGTTAATATAATTAACTATTAATATAAAGTTCTTCTATTTTCTATTATTTCTTATATTAATATTTATTTAATAATAGTTAACTCTTATTACTTATTATATTAATAAGTCCTTTTTAGCCTAAGATCCCTTTATTAATCTTTAATATAATAACTTAATATCTATTTAGCTAGTACTATATATTTATATAGTATATTTAAAGCCCTTTAGGTATAAAGATATATAACTACTAGAGATATTATATATTTATAGATAAATACTAAGCTTTAATTCTTAAGATAAACTAAAAGAAGCTAAGAAAGTATAATATAAGAAAGAAACTAAAGAAAGGCTAGGTCTTCTAAGTATTCTAGACTATCTTAAGGGTATACTAATATAAACCTTAATATAGCTCCCTAAAAGTACCTCTAAGGTTAACTAGAATATTATCTAAATCTTCCCTAAGTTTATTAACTTATCCTTTTCTTATTCCCTATACCTCTATATTTCTTTATATCCTATATTTCTTACAATACATTAAGCTTAATTATTATAAGTCTTAGTATAGTATTAAGATTTTTTAAGGAAACTTTAAAGATTATATAAGGGCTAGTATTTTACTTACTTATACTTTATTTCTTTAAATAATACTATTAAAAATAATACTAAGCTATATTATTAAGTAGTCTTATAGTAGTATAAGCTAGTATAAATATTAGGGTAAGTAGCCTACTAGTAGTATTTAATAGCCTTCTATATAATTACTAACTAGCTAATATTAATAATATTCTTAGTTTCCTTAACTTTAATAAACTTAATAAGCTTATCCTAATATTCCTTACCTAGTACTATAAATATAGTATAGGTCTAAGTATATATTAATATACCTAAAATAGCTATAGCTACTATGAATAAACTAGTAACTAGAGTTATAGCTTATAAGGTTTTTAAGGTCTATCTAAAATATTACTCTATAACCTAGGCTACTATACTTCCTAGTATAGTAGTAGCTATAGTAATAGCTTAATATATCTACTAAAACTAGTCTTAGCCTATCTTTATAGTATTTATAAAGTAATCTAGGTTATACTCTATCTTATTTATTTTATTAATAAATAGTAATATATTAATCTAAATAATTCTAATTATAGTTTTAATAATAATATTTATAACTAATATACCTCCTTATAAGTCCTCTAAGAATACTACTTATATAGCTTTTATAAATAGCTTCTTTAAATACAACTCCTTTAACTATATTAAGAATGTAATTAAGAATAAAATAAACTAGTATATATACTTAGTTAGGTTATACTTAAGAATATAGTATAATAAGGTAAGTTATCTCTATCTAAGAGGGAATAGTATATAATAAAGAATCTTTATATATTTAATAATACTACTCTTTGTTAATACTATATTAAGAAGTAGTTAATAGAATATCTTAGTAATACTACTAAACTTAGAGTATATAGACTTACCTAAATGCTTTATAATAAGGTTTAGTACTAGATAAATCTATATAATAATAGCTAACTCTTTTAAAATACTATATTATATTAATATCTTCTACTTAGCTGTCTTAGTTATCTATTTATTTATAGTATAATAAAGTTATATTAGCTCTATATACCTATAGGTATTCTTTATAATATCATATTTAAGATTACCTTACTTATCTATAATAACTATATATATATAATAGCTATACTTAGCTATAATACTAAGATAGCTAGAGTTCTCCTATTACTATACTATATCTCTAGTAAGCTTAAAAATAGGGGTATAAATAAACTTCTTATCCCTATTTACCTTAATAATAATACTATAATTTAAGGTATAAATAGGCTTAATAGCTTATATTATATCTTAGAAATTAAAGCTATAAAAACCTAGTATAAGAGAAAAGATATTTATTTAGTATAAGTTCTTAGACTTTAGTATAGTAGTAACCTAAAGATATACTCTTATAATAGATTTATATAGTATATAGTATAGCTTAAAGCTATTATTAAAGTTAAATAGAGGTAGGCTAAGTACTTATTTATTAGACTTATTTAGGAAGTTTAAAATAAGCTTCTTATAGCTAAACTAATTAACCTTAAGTATACTAGGTATAGGAGATATATAATATAGTAATATAAGGCTCTTTTAAGTATAGTTATAAATATACTAGATTATATTAGGGATATTTAAAGATAGATTATTATTAAACTTAATATTACTATTAATAGTATAGTTAAAGTTAATAATGTTATTATATATATAGATATATCTAAGTATAATAAGCTTAACTAGCTCTATATATAGGATTAGCTTATTTAGTATTAGCTATACCTTATTAACTAGGTTTATCTTAATTTTAAGCTTCTAGTTTAGTAACTTTATTCTAACCTAAATATAGCCTATAACTAGTATAATAGAGCTCTTATTAGTAGTATTAATATTATTAGTAGCTCTATTACCTAGGGAACCTAGGAGGTAAGTACTCTTCTAAAGATTATAGTAAACTCCTATAACTTACTTAGTATATAATTTCTAACTCTTTTAATAGGTCCTATATTTCTATATAGTATAATTAAAATTAACAAAGTTACTAGGGAGAATTAGCTATACTACTATACTATCCTATACTAAGATAGTAGTATACTAGCTAAATATAGTCTAAATAGAGCTAGCCTATTAAGTAGAGTATTATACCTTTAAAGGATTATTAATAAGCTTAGTAAAACTAAAATATATATTCTTAGTTAGTTATAATCCTAGAATATAGGTAAATAGGTTAACTAGATTTATATAGAATAGGTCTTACTTTAACTAATTAATATTAGTAGTTAGACTTATTATCTTCTAGGAAGATAAGAGCTTCTTTAGATTTAGGGTAATAAGTATACTATAAACTTATATATATAGAATCTCCTCCTAAGTATAACGCTTAAGGGTATTAATAGTTTTAGGTAAGCTATATAGCTTCTTTAATCTATTACTATCTTTAAGTAAGTATAAGATTTCTAGTATTAAGGTATACTATTTATAAGAGATACTATATTTAAGATAGTATAGACTAAGAGTAAGTAAGAAGTTAGTTATTTTATAATCCTTCTAGCTCTAGCTATTAATAAGCTTAAATCTAGTAAAAGAATCTACTTACTATAGCTAGATACTTAGAGCTATAGTTAAAAAGCTAGTAACTATAATACTAGCCTTTATAGTTAGTTCTATAATACTAGTCTTAATATTAGTATTAATATTATTACTATTATTATTAATACCCTTAGCCTTATTATCTTGTAAATTAAATCTAGAGATATCCTAGTAGTTTATTAAGGTTTAAAGGTTATTATTTACAGTAAAATCCTCCTTAAGTATTTATTTATTACACTCCTTGTTCTTAATAAATATTATATCCTCTTTATTAGTAGTAAGAAAGGTTATAGTTAAATCTTTAAGGTTAAAAGCCTATATATACTAGTTAGCTATATTACTATTACTAGATAAAGTAGTTATAAATAGGTATACTTAATAGATTTTTAATATAAATATTAAACTTATATAGCTATTAGTATATATAAAGGTATTACTATTATTATTATCTACTTAGTAGCTAGGCTTATTATCCTAGTTAAAATCTTATTTAGTAATATTAGTAAATTTAGTAGCCTAGCTCTTAATATTAGTAGGTATATCTTTATAGTAGCTTTAGTTTAATAGTACCTATATACCTTAGAATGCCTTAGCTATATACTTCTCTATATAAGTAATAGTATTACGCTATATATTTACCTTCCTTTTATAGAAATAATAAAGGGAATATATAATAAATCTTAGAGGTAGTAATACTAATATAATATAGGATTTAATAAGACAATAGAAGGGTAATTAGGTAATAGGTAAAAAAAACTCTAAAGGGGTAGTATTATTATTTTTTCTATATTATATAGTTATTTAGAAAGCTATAGCTTAATTATAGTAGTTAGGAGCTAGGTACTTTAGGCTAGCTAGGTAGTAGCTAGTTACAGCTTACCTATATACTTAAAGTTAGTAGTAATACTTAGTATAGTAGATATAGTAGGTACTAACCTACCCCTAGAACCTTAGACTATAGGTTACTAATAGTAAACTACTAAGCTCTATAGCTTATATAAGATATATTATATACTATTTATATAATATTTAGAGTTGTGAGTATATAGCAGGTATATAGGTATACAAGGTATATAGGTATATAGGTATATAAGGTATATAGGTATATAAGTATACAAGACCCCTAGGTATATAGGTATACAATAAGTATACAAAAAATATACAGGTATACAATAGGTATAC